>VYZW01013393.1:14637-37085 GCA_013401315.1 Balaeniceps rex
TGTACAACTTTTCTCTTCCCTCGACTCCTGGAATTTGTTGCGGACTTCTCAGGCCATTGCATTTTATTCTTCCTCTCCCTCCCCCTCAGTTCAGCAGGCTGGAGTAGTACAGTTTATTGTATATAAAATCAATCAATCAATCAATCAATCTCCTTGGAAATCCCATCATTTCACCAAGATCCTTCTCACAGCTTCTCTTGCAGTCTGTTCTATGGCATTTCAGCAAATGTTACTGTCAAACACCCTATTAGTATGCTCATGAGAGGTGACATGAATGAGCATTAGTATTAATTAGCTGATACCATTCAGTTTTCTTGTCAAATGAGCTGTGTTACTTCTCCTGGCAAGTCTCTTTTTTCTTGTATCTCAAGCAGTAGATGTAATCCCATCATACTGTGGCTGGTGCATTCTGCGCAACATCATCAGGACACTGTACATTAATGGTATGTCTCCATCTTTCTGTGGCAGAGAAAGGTATTTGAGTTTGTGGTTGATATGGTCTAACTTGTTGGCCTCTGAAGTATGCTGCAGATTTTATACAGTTCTGAGTACAAGCAACCAGAAATTTCAAACCTTCTTAAGCAGGAAGAAAAGATCCCTATAAATATGCATATATGTTCACTGTGTCATACTAGTCACAGCTGCACCACCACTTTTTGCAGAATGGTTTATTTGACTCACTTTTATTGTTACAATCCAATTGGGGATAAATAGGCTTTACTCCCAGTTAGAGGATATTACCCAAATATCAGACAAAGACTTTATGTATCATTCTCACAGTAACACGTGTTATGTGTAGAATTCATGTGCACAAATAAATTGGGGATCAGAATGAGGAACAGTTTATGTGCTGGATGCCAATGGCAGAAACAACCAAATTCAGTCTGAGAGAGGAGTCTTTTCTAGAATAAATAAAAGAATGATTCAGATCTTCACTGAACCTGAAAAACTAAATTTAAACCTTTCTAAACATTTTATTTCTCACTTACCAAACAGTCATCAACCCCTGGGAAACTGGAAAACCTGAGCAACTATATGTTGAGAAAGAGGGCAGAGAAAGAAAGAGAGGACTATATACCTAAGACTCTAATCCCAGGTCAAGTTAGAGTCAGAAAGTCATCCTTTTTCCACCCACATGTTCTTCAGTCTAGAGAATTCCATGTTAAGAAGTCCAGTCTGGACGTGCACCTAACCTGCCATACAACCCAGGGTTGTCAGCACCATGAAAACTATAGATCACATTGTTCTTTGCTACAAAACCTGTTCTGTTCTACTCATTGCAGATCTTACTCTTGTGACATCATTGCCTATCTTCCCTGGCTGCAGATGGCATCATCTTTGGGCTACTACTTGTCCCATCCAATTCCACTCATAAAATCACTGCACATAGGACTCAGAATTTTCAGGTGTAGAAAAAAGAAAAAAAATTCTATTTTGCACAATTCTAAGTGCTATCACTCTTGATCTATAGAATGCAAGCAAATTATAATTGTAAACAAATTATAATTAAAGCAATAAAAAATTCAGTGTCCTAATTTATGTACATAAGACCAGTCATAGATTTTTTTATCTTCTAGTGATTTCAGTCAAGGTTCTGGAGTTGAATTTAGACTTTAGGCAACCATAGAAATGAATATATTTATTATCCGTGTGGTTTGGTGTACTCCTTACACACTGTCTTGATAAGTATCTTCTTAGTAAGCGCTGGCATGTTATGAAATAGTTGCTTTTCTGTATTTCTCAATTCTCGTGATCAATAGTAGAAGTTTTGCCATGCAAAGACTTCTCTGCCTTTTGGACTTGGATCTTCGCCTGCCTTTGGATGTGGTAGAACTTTCTGTTTGGAGCCGCAAAGACGCATACTGCCCTTTGACATATTCTGGAAAAAAAAGTATGTATTTGTAGTTGTAACTCTAGGCCATAACCCTCTCTGCCATTCAGATGAAGAACAGCCCCCTGGGATGGCTTTCTCAACAAATGTGGCAGTAAGCCATCCATCACCTCAACAACTATTGCATTTCATCCCACAGAGGTAGGGATGGCAACAGAGAAGCCCCAGAAGATTTAGCAAGTGAATTGCGCTGGGTGCGTGGCAGAGCAGGGCCCGCTGCACTCTGCATTGCCAAACACACACACAGTCGCCCTTTTTGAACCTCTTTGAGAAGTGTGTCTTGCAGTTAATGTTGTACTGAGCTGCCTGGGGCATGTTGTCAATGTCAGGGCTATTATTTTAGTCTCTGTGGACTCAAGCAAGTGACGTCCCATTTATTATGCTTCATTCACATTTTCAAACATTTCTTTGAAAAATGAAGAGTAGAAATGTACCTCTTTTTAATGAAAACAGGGATTACTTATTAAATCATTAATGATAGGCTTATATATTTTAGAGGGAACACACTACTAAAGCCCAATACTGTTATAAATATTCAGTACCTAGAAATGCGTTCTCTTCAATTTCCTTTTACTTACCCATTTGCAAGAATTTGTAATCATGTGTCTCTAGAATCTTCCTTCTCACAAGAGTATAACCTGGACCTTTTCCAGGTGCATCAGTAATTGAATCTGTGTAAAGTCCATTGCAGAGGTCTTATTTTGGGGTGGCAAAGGATATGATAATAGTACAGTTATGGAAAGAGATAGCATCCTGACTGCAGGTAAAGCATGAAGTATGTTAGCAACTAATTGTCATCACTGAGGGAACGTTATAGTCATGGTCTGTTAACCCTCATAAATCTGTCATTACTTACTGAATAGCGGCTAAGGAAGTCTAAGGCAGGTAATGAGGAGGATGTATAAAGTAGCAGCACACAGAAGACACCAAAAGCTATGTCTCCATACTAATCTTTGGACCTGTATACTTGCTACAGAAGAAGTGGCAGGAGGACATCTTCAGTGGCCAGCATGGGAACATGACTTCAGGTGGGTTCTAGCTATGGTCTGATTAGGTTCTGTCATTAATATCAGTCATACTTCCAGGTGTACATTACTCATTCTGTTGTTTTTGTTATTTCCTGTGTAACTACAATTGACTCCTTCCATTTGCTGCAGAACTATCTCCAAAACTTCTTGTGACTTCTGACAGCAACATGTGAAGGTACACAAAAATCCCAGCTTCTCTGAGAGAAGAAGCCTGAGGAAGAATCAGGAACACCCTATCCCCAAAAAACACATAATCACCCTGATAAGTGGAGTACTGCTCAGCAAAAATTTAGTGAGGCTAGAAAATGTCTTCCTTCAGTTCCAAGAAGGAACAGCTAAATTACTGCACAATGAGAGCATAGTTATTGGTGTAGTTGTGAACCGTGAAACACAGGCACACTTATTTCTGTTGTCAGACATGCACCAGGCAAATGAGAGCAGCTTGGTCATTAAGACAGTGCAATATCACAGGTAGGTAGGATGCCTCACACTGGTAAGCATATAATTATCCACTCTAATATTATCATGCCCTAAAGAAAACACCCAAAAGTGAAAAGGAATCTAGCGTGTCGAACACATAGTAGAAGCCAGACTCTTAGAGAATTGAAACCTTAAAAGATGAAACAGAATAAAGGCAGAGGAAAGAAGCAATCAGTTATTAATAGCTGCCTTTAACAATTGCAAATTGAGATATAGCATCGTTAAATGGCAAAAGAGGAATGGACAAAATAAAAATAATAGTGAATCAGCAGGTAGATGAATGTTTACAGTAAGGGTGGGTTAGCAGGTATTTGCACAGGGCTTTGGAGGAAGTTCTTCACATTAATCAAACACAAATCCTTCAAAATGCTTCTCACATTTTAGTACCACAGTTTCACGCACTTCCTTGACACTCCATGTTGTTTTCTGTACTTCTGCTCTTTAGATATATGCTGCATAGTGTATATTAAAATGTTTAGGTCTATTATTTATTCTATTTATCAAATAACATTTTTCTGAATAAATGCTTTCTTTTGAAAATGGTTATGAGACTTTACACTTCCTGGTTTCATTCCAGAGACTGGAAATTAATTTCTAAATCTCTCTTGGAGGTTCCTTATGACAACTGTATACTTTTATGAATAATTGATCCACTTTACCTTGACAAGCACTACATGTCTGAGAACTGTTTATCCAGAAGGTTGAGAAGATTTTTACATTGATGCAACATATGCTTTACCAGATGTTTCACCGGGAAGACAACCATGTTGATGAAAACAAATTTCCCTATGAGTGAACCATTAGTAAATTGGTTTGGATTTTAGCTTAACCTTGGGGTGGATTGATTCTATCACTCTCCGGTAGTGGGTACCTGAATTTGTTTTTCATGATTGTGGTTGTAATGAGCTGTGCAAGAAATTGTCCACCCTCTCCCCCTTCAGTTGTCAAGAACAGTAAATGCTTTAGAGTGAAGCGTTTATAAAAACAAAAATGCGCACGAAGTCTTTATGGAGGGGAAAATATATCACGATTGCAATTGGTTTTTAAGCCATCTTATTAGCTTCAGTTCATGTTAATTAGATCCACAATGAAATTTTCTCTGTGCTGATGAACTGTAGCAAAGAAAGCTCATAAAACCTGCAGAGTTATTTCCATTTGCTCAGTACCATTGGACTGTGTTGTAAATGTGACTAAATGCTTACTGAAACTCTCACACATATTCACTGAAAATACTCCTGTCCACAAGTTGAGATTCAGGAGAAAATAATTAGGTTAATTTAATTTCTACTTTCAATTTCTCTCTTTTCCTATATACAGTAAAGACTTGTTGTCTTCTTTATAAAGTGTCTTGCTTTTCATCATATTTTATTGCTCAGTAATTTGTCATTATAAGATCCTTCTCTGACTTTGCTTTATCAGTGCTATTTTTTTTTGTCCAGCAATTTAAAAATGTTTTTAATTTTATTGTAATATTTTAAAAATCATTGATAAGTAATTTGTATTTTGATGCCACTGTGACACTATTTCAGGAAAAAATAATTAAGCAGCAGAACATTTATACTACACTATTATGAAGGGATGGAATAACTGTTGTGGAGCATGACCACTACAAAAAAAACCTGAACAGGCCTCCTTTATAATTTATGGTAGAAATGGAGACAATAGTGTGTGTTTTCTCCCATCTTTTTCACAATCCATATACACAATCTGCCAATAATATGGCTGAAGAAGGGAAATGGACCCTGTTGATGGAAGAGAATTTATATGCAGACACACTGGAATTTTCCAAGCCACAGGATAAGAAAGCATTATAGTAGGATAACCTGTGCAAAAAGGGAGCCAATGTGCTTTGAGTGCTATTGATTTTTCTTCTTTAAATTTGGTATTGATTGCTCCTGTCCATTGATTACTGAAAGAGTCTATTTTTCACTTTCAGGAGAATCATTTTCATTGCTTTTCTACCCTTTATTCTTAAGCAAAATCCCTATAGATGCCACACTTCAGGAATTTGTAGGCATACGTGACCTTTTAATTATTTATGACTTGAATGTCTACCAGCTGAAAACTTATGGCAGGAACTGAGATTAAATTGATCTGAAAGAAGAATCAGGTTCTCCAAGTTGTATCCCTCACCAAAGCATTGTGACCACAGGCAACCTATTGTTCTGCACAGATATTGCCTTGGCATGTTAAGAATAATTTTAAGATTACATGTCCAAAATTCTACAGTCTTTGGCTTCATTTCTCAGCAGATAGGAAATGTCATCAACTTATTTAAGAAGAAAAAGTAGGGGCTGTTCCTCTGTCAGGGTCTGGTCTTCTAACTCACCAGCCAGCAGTGCTGGCAGCCTACCTTGGTCTTTCCCAAAGGACTACAACTGCTTCTCCACTCTGCAGAAGAAAGAGCCCTAGACCTTCCCCTGCAGAGACACAGCCCCGCAGCCCAACCCCTCAGCACGGAGATGGGCATCAAGAACATGACCAAGCCCTTATGGGATTTTGTTCTCCTATGTAGACATCATTATTTGAATTCATTACAAAAGCCAGAAAACAAATATTAACTGCTGTTTGGGAGCTTATAATTGTGGCTGTGGGGGTTAGATGACCTTCTTATTTTGTTGATTAGCTTTACATTGCTACAGCAAAAATAAATGGCCAGTTAAACCTACAATGTGCTCATACTCCAGAGAGGCATGAAGGCTAGCGTGATAAAAACGGGGATTGTGGAGGGGGTAGAGTGCTTTCTTCTTTTCTAAATTCCCCTGCAAGAGTTTTATTGATTTACCTTCAGTCATGCAAACTTGATATTTATTTTCCAGAAGAAACAAAAGAAAATTTAACATTGCTAATGTCCTTATCACTTCAGAAATGTATTTGAAGCATGATAAAAAACCCCTGCTTTTAAGTATGTTTTCTCCAAAGTCAGTAATAGGTCTTAATGGCCCAGAAAGAATATCATAATACAACATCATCAAACCTAATCTACCATAAGAAGAATAGTAATATCAAATGGCCTCTCCTATAGAAATGAATTGTAATTAATTACCTAATTTGTTGGAGGATTTGTAATATATATTTAATGGCACTGCTGTGTGGCATAGCCTTTCAGACAGTTTTCTGAAGAAACATGATCTAAGCATAGCCTCAAGCTGATATTATCAAATAACTCATTGTGCTGTGTAAAAAATCCAGATAAAACAAGCAGCTAATGTTTCAGCTTCTAGGGCCTCAGGAAAGCCTGTTTCCACCCTAACATTTATCTCTGGCAGCCCCATCTCCTGTGCCTTTATATCTGGAACATGCAGTAAATAAGTATTCTGCGCTGGCCTCACTGTAGGTAGCACCAAGCAAACAATAGCCCATTATTATATATCACACTCCAATTACTAAAGATCTTGCCATATGTCTAATAGTGTGATTTAAACAGTCCATTAGGCTTTCTAATGGTGTTGTTAAATAAAGGGTGAACGAATAGTACTAGAACAGTTAGAAGCCCCTGGGCAGCTTTGCATCTTCCCATGCCACTCCTTTTAATGAGATTATGCTATTGCTTTGGTCTATAGAAACTGTCATTTGAAGGTTTCCAGTTCTCCTGCCCTTTTGTGTTGGACTGACAAGGCAGATGTATATAAATCTCTACTTTTTGTCTATTTTCTTCAACAGTGCAAAGTTCTTGCCTTTTATTCCCCACTTACATCACTGCCTCTTTTTGCCAGATGAAACAATGCATCTCTCCTAATCAGGTGAGGGATCTTCGGTGCAGACCCTTTCTGGAATCTAATGTAGCCCCTGAATCTCTCAGCATCTTTGAGAGACAACATTAGTCATTCAAATGACCCCTGCACCAGTGTTCTGGCAAGGCGTTGTAAGAGTTTATTCAATAATGGTATAATATTTTTTCCAATTAGAGGAATATCCATTATTTTTCTTTACCTGCATTAAGAATAGCAGAGCCTTTCAAACTCAGAATAACTACAACAAAAAGATCTTTAAAACTTGGAAATGTAAATTCAAAAAACAATGTATCAGAAAAGTAAAATAATTGAAGGAGAAGAATTAAGTTAGAATAAAAATGCTTACAGAACTATAAAACTAAGTTGCCTCTAGAAATCCTATAACATATATAGTAAGTGTTACACAGAGGATTAGCAGTGAAACACCAGAGATTAACATTGAGTAATGTCCTGCATGCTAGACTGAAACTGCATTAACTGCTGAGTTATAGTATAAACGTGTAAATGTAAATTTGATACAAGCAGTTGTGCAGCCTGATGCGACGCATTAATACTGAAAAGAATGGCAAAGCTGATTTTAAACTTCTGAATCTCACAGTTCTGATTACTGTTTAGTTTAGGCTATAACGAACAGTAAAGCTATGGATATGGTCTGTTTACTTTTAGAGATGTTAGTATGCCAGAAGAAGACAGCAACTAAGCAGCCATCCCAGCTCTGTGGTTTTGATATATCTGAGAGAACCTATTAAATTATTGTAAAAGTTCAACTTTGATATCATCCACTAACAAACTCCAGAATGATGGTGTGTGCACTTCATATATAAAATACAAGAAAATGTTACGTGTAACATTTCACCATTTATCATTTGCTTCAACAGTGTTTCTTTCTCTGTTAAATCCTGTGATTTTGTAATCACAAAAATTTGTTAAATAACAAGCCTTCTGTCCATTGTCCTCTATGGAGCTATGCAGGTACAGCATGAACAAAGACATAAACCAGTATTAACTGCACCAAAAGGACCACCTTTCAAGACCAGAAAATAAGTTGGTATCTTGCTTTCTCCAGTTTTGGAGAACCTGCCTAGCATAAGACTATGGGTGTCAGCTAGGGATGACTGCGACAATGGTTTACAATGTGGGGACTCTACCATATAGAAGAAATTTTCCAAATCATTTTACAGTTATCATTGAACAGGTTTTGGAATAATGTCAGCCAAAGACTATATGATACCTTCTGCTATACAATTTAATGATCAGTGCAAGCAGGGTTTCATAAGGAGGATTTGGGTCCTTGGTGAAACATTGTTCTTATATTCTTAACTTTGACTTGTGAGGCTCTCAACAGAAAGGATTTCCTCTTCATTTGTGATGAGAGTACTACTTGTGTCCCAAAACCCCATGTGATTTCTGTGAGCAAATATTATGAAAGATGGCTTCAAAAGTACTGCTGCTGTACAAAAGTCCTGGGGAGTCAAGAAGATAAGACTGAAATACAGGAACATATGGCAGATTTTAACTACCACCCTCTTGGGAGTGATGACATTGCAGCAAAGTCATCAGTGTTTTTCAACAGAGATGTCCAAGCCTCTCACCAGGAGCTTTCCATCATGGTTCATGGATGTCACAGTCAGTTGTGTAAGTCCAAGCACTAAAAGCAAATGGTGGCGTGCCAGAAAGCAGCAGAAAGGAGAATTTCTGAACCGCCATTGATTTGCACAGTCTGGTAGGGCTTTCCCTAAAGACTCAAGTGAAGTGCAATCAAGAATGCTGAACAGGGAATAAAAAGAGGCACCTTAACCTAGCATTGAGCCATGACACAGCCTCAGATAGAAGAAAGTTTTTAAAGAAGTGGGTGGTTCTCCACAACCTCCTGGTGAGGGAAGGTCATCTCTTGGAAGCCCTCGTGGCCACAGTTACACATGTGGGAGCAGAAACCATATTTTCCTCCAGTCTATCAGCTGTTAGTCCTCAGTGTGTAGGATTTTTCTTTATACTTCTTAGCTGTAAGAAAAGAGCGACTACAAATCTGAAAAGGACAAAATGCAAAGTGATCACAGAAGTCCCAGGATGAGGGGAAAAGTTCTGTCTCTTGAATAAGGTGAGGCCTGATGTCATTTGTTGGTAAGAAAAAAGCAAAAGCTCTTGTAAATGGGACTGCACGCCCAGATGGAAACCTGACATCCAGGGACGTCAGAAGTTTCTGGTGGAATTGAGAGGCATTAGGGCAACCTACGTATTAAGCTTCCCAGATACATGTTACATATGGTTTAGACTGACCTCACTTTAGATATCTAAACTGTAAATTTCTACCTTGTTGCCAGAGGTTGTTCTTGTAATTAACAGTATGAAATAGATATATAGGTAGTTTTAGGGCATGTTTCATTTTTGCTGCTTTAGCCCTAGATGAATCTTGTTTTACAAGTGCATATTTCTTTTCACTCATTAAAAATTAATTTTAGGCCACTAGTTCAGACACAAAGGCAGATCTACATTTTAGACAGTCACATCAGATCAGATGTGCAGCTGGAAATGTCAATGTCCCAAACCACAAAGTTCTTAGACCAGAGAATCTGAAAAACAACTAGTTCATGGGGAAAAAAGGAAAGCAGAACTTGTGTCCTGCTGGATTTCAGTAGGAGCTAAAAATCACCACCTGCTTACTGCACTGTGAGAAAGCCAACAGATACTGAATTCGGACTTTTTATTGCTATGACTTCATACAACATCAAATAGTGCTTAAGCCAGGGTGTGAGGCAGCTGCTATGCTGTATTACCATGGCATATGACTTAGATGTAAAAGACATAATAAATCACAAAGCATTGACTGGTCTACGTGAACAACCTTCACCACTTAAGATACTATAAGAAAGGCAAGTGGTGATGTGGGGCTGCACACTGATGTTAAGACACGGTTTGTAAATACCCTCTCTCATGTTCACAACACAATAAATGACCATTTTCAATGCACCTGAGGATAAAAAGAAAGGCCTCCTGATTGTCCCAGTTCCACAAAAGCCATTTAAAATATTAAAGACTTTTCAGAGTTAATAAATGGCTCTCATCTAAGACATGAGAATTAAAGATGTGGACTCAGGTAATTCTCTTTAATTCCACAGAACAAAGAAGAAATATTTGGTGGGAGGGTAAATATTTGTTTAAAGCAGCAGCTTCATAACCACACAGGACTGGGAAGGGCAATCTGAGCCACCATATCCAGTCCCATTCTAAATTATTTTTATGAATTTACAAATCTCCATCTTAAAGAAAATACTTTTTTTTATCCTAACCTCTGATTGAAAGTCTATTGCAGAAACATCAATGAACCTTTAAAGCAAAAATTGGATTTTTGTTGGTCCTAATTCCAACAGGAACTTCTGCAGTTTATTTACAGGCTAGGCTAATCAAAGAGAATGCCACTTCTTTTATAATCTCTGCCTATCTTGCTTTCCATATCAGCCCCTCTGCTGAGCAGTAGAACCATTTTCAGCCTACCCATATCTCATGGTGAACTTTTTACTCCATTGTGGCCTCCTCTTCAGAATGCTCCTTTGCACCCCATTCTTTCCCTTGTTTAAAGAGAATACATGCAATAAAAAATGCACTTTTTTTTTTTCCTCATCAACACTAGCTTTATCTAAAGAAGCAGGCATGGAAAGGTGCTTGAAAGGGGGAATTAAAATCCCCTTGGTATTTTCATCACACTAAATAAACATGCATCTCAAATCATGTAGTTGCCAAGCCACTCTCCATGATATTTGAAAAGTCATGGCAGTCAGGTGAAGTCCCCCATGACTGGAAGAAGGGAAACATTGTGCCCATTTTTAAAAAGGGTAGAAAGAGGACCCTGGGAATTACCGACCTGTCAGCCTCACCTCTGTGCCTGGCAAGATCATGGAACAGATCCTCCTCGAAGCAATGCTAAAGCACATGGAGGACAGGGAGGTGATTCAAGACAGCCAGCATGGCTTCACCAAGGGCAAGTCCTGCCTGACTAACCTGGTGGCTTTCTATGATGGAGTAACTGCATCAGTGGACAAGGGAAAAGCAATGGATGTCATCTATCTGGACTTCTGTAAGGCCTTCGACACGGTCCCCCACAACATCCTTCTCTCTAAATTGGAGAGAGATGGATTTGATGGGTGGACTGTTCGGTGGATAAGGAACTGGTTGGATGGTCGCAAACAGAGGGTAGTGGTCAACGGCTCGATGTCCAAATGGAGACTGGTAACAAGTGGTGTTCCTCAGGGGTCCGTACTGGGACCAGTGCTGTTTAATATTTTCATCAATGACATAGACAGCGAGATCGAGTGCACCCTCAGCAAGTTTGCAGATGACACCAAGCTGAGTGGGGCAGTTGACACGCCTGAGGGACGGGATGTCATCCAAAGGGACCTGGACAGGCTGGAGAGGTGGGCCTGTGCAAACCTCATGAGGTTCAACAAGGCCAAGTGCAAGGTCCTGCACCTGGGTCGGGGCAACCCCCGATATCAATACAGGCTGGGAGATGAGGGGATTGAGAGCAGCCCTGCGGAGAAGGACTTGGGGGTACTGGTGGATGAAAAGCTGGACATGAGCCAGCAGTGTGCGCTTGCAGCCCAGAAGGCCAACCGTATCCTGGGCTGCATCAAAAGAAGCGTGGCCAGCAGGTCGAGGGAGGTGATTCTGCCCCTCTACTCGGCTCTGGTGAGACCCCACCTGGAGTACTGCGTCCAGCTCTGGAGCCCTCAGCACAAGAAGGACATGGAGCTGTTGGAGCGGGTCCAGAAGAGGGCCACAAAAATGATCCGAGGGCTGGAGCACCTCTCCTACGAGGACAGGCTGAGAGAGTTGGGGTTGTTCAGCCTGGAGAAGAGAAGGCTGCGGGGAGACCTTATTGCGGCCTTTCAGTACTTAAAGGGGGCCTATAGGAAAGATGGGGACAGTCTTTTTAGCAAGGCCTGTTGTGACAGGAGAAGGGGTAACAGTTTTAAGCTAAAGGAGGGTAGATTTAGGCTAGATAGAAGGAAGACATGTTTTACAATGAGGGTGGTGAAGCACTGGAACAGGTTGCCCAGAGAGGTAGTGGAGGCCCCATCCCTGGAAACATTCAAGGTCAGGTTGGACGGGGCTCTGAGCAACCTGATCTAGTTGATGATGTCCCTGCTCACTGCAGGGGGGTTGGACTAGATGACCTCTAAAGGTCCCTTCCAACCCAAAGCGTTCTATGATTCTATGATTCTATGATCATGATAATACTCCTTTTGAAACCATCATAGCCGTGCTTGCACTTAAACCTGGGTACATACATAAGTCTTTGCAGTATCAGCTCTAAGGTAACAATTGAACCAGCAACTTGTCAAATATTTTAAGCCATGAATTTTTCATCTCTGAATAAAAGTAACAGCATGGATTTATAAATATCCTATGGAATAAAAAGCTTGATCATGGACTCTAGCATTGTTAAACAGTGTCCTTACCATCTGTCTCAGATACAAAATAGGTTTTATGGGTCTCCACTGTCACTGACAGATGAAGCCTACTTATTTCAGTTCCTGCAACATTTCTACAAGATCATCCCACACTGTAATCATATGGAACAGCTTTTATCACTAATGTACATTAATGAAGGAATAAAATGGGCATACTAAAGAAGAGCAGGACAGACTGATACAAGGTAGATGTTACTGCTTGCTACTCCCCCAGCATTGGTTATAAAACATTTACAGTAATCTTGTGATATCTCATTTAAATCAAGTAACCTTAAGGTTTTTCAAACTAAACTAAGCATCTGTTGGTTTGGGATTTCCTTCTGAAAAAAATTAATAACTTAAGGTCTTACACATAAAAAATCATCCAAAGACCAAAACTGACAACGCTGCTCTCAAATTATTTAAAGAGGAGTAATCTGAGAAAGTGAAAACGTGTAGTCCATTTTTTAATCCTACATGTTGTGGTTAGTCTAGGGGTATATTATTTAGTTTGCTTTACTGAACATCGCTGTAAAATAAAACACCAAAGGAATATGCGATGAGATGCATATTATGAATAATTTTTACTGTTATAATTAATACAGCTGTGATATCTAGCTTATCAGAAATGACAACTCCTTGTTCATTGATGTTTTACAATCTTCCATGACAATGTATTGTTTTCTTTTGAATACTTGGAGTCATACCAAGCAAAATCTCCCTGGCTGCCAGAATTCTGCCAAGAGTTAACTTTCATCTTCTGTGAATACTCAGCCCCATTCAAATAGCTGTATTTTCATTATATTTCCAGAAGCGTTTATTGGTCATTATTTGTTGTAGTTCCATTGAAAATTCTGTGGATAACCACTAGGGAAAAGAAACGACACTGTGTGAATTAGATGTGCAATCACACTTTACAGAGATAGAGTAACAACCAGCAGACAGTTGAGATGAGTAATTAGGGCTTGAAGTGAAAAAGTTCGGAGTTTGAGGGGGGAGGGTGTAAAGGTTTAATGTTGCACGGGAGATGGAAAATCATGTTAGAAAAGATTTGTCTGCAGTAGCTCACCAAAGAAATGTGTTAGCATAACGGTGTGAAGGAAAATTGCAAAGAATAGAGTGAGTCATAAACACTGATGTTTGAACACAAACAAAAGGCAAATGTCCAATCAATATTTATTTACAAAGACATATTGGCAGAAGCAATTGTTACCCTTAGTGTTACATTAAGTGTAAAAGGGCTCTTGCAGTAATGGGTGTTTTGTCATTGTCCTGATCAAACTCTAGGGAAATTCTGGAAAACAGCTGAACTTAAACCCGTGTGTGTGCAGGGAGGTCAGTTCCCAAACCCGGAGAAGCACAGAGGAAAAGCCTTCTGCAGGTTGTGTCTGTGCTCTAACCAAATCTCCATAAAGAAATTCAACTCGCAAACCACACTCAGACAAAATCTAAGTGAAAGAAGCATCCGAAAAATAAACAGCCATTTAAGAGCATGAACTCTGCTCTGACATTTCAGCCTGCTCTAGTCAGGACCTGGACTTCACCTCTCATTTGAAAGACCTTTAGCAAGTCCACTTGGCCTATGTGAATTCAGAGAGAGAAGAACTTTGGCTGAGAAACCCACACTGGTCAATACGAGAACTCCTTGCAGGTCTTCTTCACGTAAAACGTACATGCCCAAAAAGATTCTTTGGTTACTGCAACTGGGCATTGTATCCCAAGTTTAATCTGTTGGCTATCTTCATTATTTCCTACTGTATGTTTTATTTTATAAAAGAAACTGTTAAAAGCCTATACTGGGTGAAAGTCCACCTGGAATTTGTAGATGTAAAAAGCCTCCAGAGAAAAACATGTGAGCAGAAAATACAGAAGCAATGATTTTAGGAAAAGCAAAAGCAGATTCTGAGAGACAAATTTACTTACTACTTTTTCCTCCTCTAAATAATTCAGCAACTGGGAGATTTCATGGCAGCGATTTCATTATAGGGATGAAATTATTTCACAAACCCCTTTCCTTTCACATTTGACACAGGTTCAGCTCCTCAGAGAGCCTCTTGAATTCTTAAATGGCAATACTATTGCTAATAGTCATCAGCCCTCTTGCTTTCTTGCTTACGTTTCCCCAGCACATGGAAGAATGGATCCTTTACTATCTGGTTTACTGCATTTCTGGAAAGAATAGAAAGAGAGTTACACTGTAACTAACTGGGCATAATGAGCTTTCAGTGGGCTTTAGAAGCTCTTAATAACCACAACCTGTCTCCACAAGATAAAAACAATACCTGGCTTCTTATAGTTTTTCCTCACTTGGTATCTGTCTGTCTTGCTCGTGTTTTGTGGTGGCTATTATTGCATTTATTGTATTAGAGTTTAAGATTTCCCAAATGGAAGATGTATTTCTAGGAAAAACTGCCAGCACTGTACAGGCAAGATAAATACTGTCCTTTAATAAATACAAGAAAGGCAAGCACTTTGACTGAATATTTTAATCTTTGCACAAAATATTGAAAACTATCTTCCTGAAGCAAGGAGGCAATACTAAACCAGCAGGGCAGTTAATGCATTTCCTGGGACTAATATAAAAAAACAAATGAGAGAAAAACAGACAAATGATATTAAAGGCAGGATATGAAAATGTAGGCGTAAGAGAACACCTGCAATAGCTAACAACAGGGAAATAAAAACAAATGCTGGTGTGTAGCACAGCCCATTGGCATTAGCATGCAGAGAGCACATCTTTACCCTGTTAATCTTTTCCAATCTGGCTTTTAAAAGTATATATATTCTCCCTGAAAAGTCCACTTCTAGATTCTGACACAGTTATATTTCCTCTAAGTGCTGCAGGAGCTGTCTTCTTCTGTCCGTATTTCTGTTTCGTGGTGGCACGTGGTCCCTTCCCTTCTCAATCCAGATATGCACACATGTGGGCTGCATAAACATGGACGTTTCCTCTGCTCCTCTCCTGAGCAGCAGGAGGACAGGCTGTGAAAAGCTATATGCAAGCACAAAAAGGGGTAAGGTCCTGGAGGACTGGGAACTATTTTCCTTTTCCATCCACCCTGCATTAGGTACCCCACCCCACATTCAGTAATGCTGAGGATTATGAGATGCTAAGACCAAAGTAGACCTGTATTAAACAGGCTGTGAAGACAAGGGACATAGGGCCTCAAGTCCTTACTCCCAGCTACCTTCCCTCTGAAACGACCTCTTGCAGGCGCTGCCCGATTTCAAAATACTGCAGCATGTGCCCAGGCCCCTGGGTCTCCCTGAGGGACCATGGAGACCTGAGCCCCCAGCCTGGGTCTCCCCTTGCAGCTCCAATGGAGATTATGTTTCAAAACTCTTTTTTTTATTGTCTTTGAGACATGCAACTATTTAAATTGCTGAATCTTTCTTTATAATATTTTAATCTGGTCTGGTGAAAGGGCTTCCTATAGCTGTGGGAAAAATCCAGTTCAGATTATTTGAGGGTGTTGTGGATCAACCCCAGTCGGCAACTGCAGATGGAGGAGAGAATTGGAAAAAAAAAGTAAAGCCTGTGGGTTGAGATAAAGGCAGTTTAATAGGACAGCAGAAGAAGAGAAAATAATAATAATAATAATAATAACAACAACAACAACAACAACGATGATAAAAGAATATACAAAACGAGTGATGCACAATGCAATTGCTCACCACGCGCTGACGGATGCCCAGCCAGTTCCTGAGCAGCGATCGCTGCCCCACGGCCAACTCCTCCCAGTTTATATACTGAGAATGACGTCATATGGTATGGAATACCCCTTTGGCCAGTTTGGGTCAGCTGTCCTGGCTGTGCCCTCTCCCAGCTTCTGGTGCACCTGGCAGAGAATGGGAAGCTGAAAAAGTCCTTGACTAGTCTAAGCATTGCTTAGCAACAACTAAAACATCAGTGTGTTATCAGCATTATTCTCATATTAAATCCAAAACACAGCACTACGCCAGCTACTAGGAAGAAAATTAACTCTATCCCAGCTGAAACCAGGAGAGCAGGCTTTATTTTCTTTCATTACCTATTTCATTTTTCAGAGAAAATTCGCTGTGAAACATGTGGAGGTTACTAAGGGAAAACATTATATCTTTATAATATGTGAACTCCTAATGGAAAAAAAAATCTCTTTTGTAAATAATATGACTGCCTCTCTAGATATCTTGGAAATTCAATATTTTCTTGAACCAGTAACCTGCCAGTGTTAATGATGCTTGACTGTGACTCAGTGCTTTAATCATGATCAGTCATTATTCTCTTCCTATTGTCTTGTTCTCTCACTGGTAATTAACCCCTTAAATGATGCATCCACCAGAATATAGAAAAACACCTCTGGTTGACCACTTAGGCTTTTTTAGCTTTTTCAGATTCTTTCCCAGAACTCACTTCTGACAAGTATCTTTCTTCTAACTAATTGTTACTTTTTATACTTTTTTCCTCCTTTTCTCTCCCTCTCACGCACAAACACATATACACATGCGCAGACGCATAAAAACTTTTTTCCCCAGGAAATAAGAAAAGGGAATTTAAAAGGCGACATACCAAGTCCGGTTTTCATGAGGAGAATAACCTTCTTCAAGTCCAGTTCTAATCCTCTATTAAGCAGTCCTGGATGGTTCCAGGTATCATGACTAATAACGGTTTTACTATCCCCTTTACTGGCATTGCATACAGCACAGTACCTTTTAGAAGACTGAGTCCATCACCAGTAAAAGCTATCCATTGCCATATTTGTCTGCATGAATTCATGCTTTCAGAAAGTGAAAAACTTCTGCCAACAAATTATAGTAAGAAAAACACTACCTGATGTCAAAATGCTGGTAAATAGAGGACGAAATCTTGTCAGTGGTGCCTAGTATGAGTTTCTTGGAGGCACTTTGTCCTTCATGAATTGCAAAAGCCTGAGCTTTCATGGAACAGAAGAAATGAGAATTTTTTTTGGTCTCTTAACATACAAAATTTATTGCTTTCCACATAATGTAAATGAGAGGAAAATTATGCAGTTGTTATTACATGGACAGATGAAATCACTGCTTTAATACCTCCTAGAAATTTCTGCAATCTTTGGAATTATTCTGATATCCTGTTGTATGAGATATATATAGGTCACTTCAGAAAGAGTAAATCCAAGCTCTAAGAGCTACACTTACTAATTAGATTTTCAATAAATAATTTAGCAAGCCTGTTTCAGATGAGAGGTTTCATTAAATACTTGAAAATATTTAAAAATTTTGCTTCTTTTCACATCTGACACAGGTTCATCTCCCCAAAGATGTCTCTAGGTTTTCAAATACAATAGCACTGTTATTCTAATAAACCATTTGCAGCTATCCTGCATACATTTGCTTTGGCATATTGATTATTTTAATTCTTTTTTTTTTTTTTTTTTTAGAGTTCATTGGTATTCATCCTCTAAAGCCCGAAACCTTAACCTGAAACTAATAAAGGTCTGTCTTGCCTCTGGAAAATTTTCTGCTATGGGATTAATAGAAGTTACATAGAAAGTAATTCAAAAAGAATAAAATATTTTACTATGTTGCCTGGTTTCACAAATTGGATTGACTGTCTTAATTTGAAATCACTTTTGTTTTGTAATTAAGCAGTTATTGTGTTCAATATTTTTCTTTCTTATCACAAACAAGGCTTCAGTCTGTTAAATCTGCATGGGAATATAACTGAACGTTCCTGTTTTGTGGGTGGTGTTTGACGTCATTACAGTGTCTTATTAATGGCTCTGTTGTACTTGTCTGAATAATTAAATTGTGCTAATGGCTGTAGTATTTTATGAGCAACATTACCCTTTTTTTATTATTACTGCCAATGAAGGATGGTAAGATGCCAACCACTAAAATGCAGTTTTTGTGGAACCCAAAGAATTATTTTTAACATAAATCAATCCAATCAGAATGAACTACAGAACAAGGCAAAGAGTTTTTCTGGAAGACTTTCAAAACACCATCAATAAAGTGATGCTACAATTGATTACTTCTCAGTGTGCATTCTAAGATAAATGACCTATGATTCCATTTAAACGTTAATGCTGAAAAATCTTCAAATGCTAATAACAAAGAGCAATACATAAACACTACAAAAAGAACTGAGCAGACATTTGGGGTAAAAAACCCAGGCATGCAGATATACCACAAAAATACACACAAAGACCTCTTTCAATACCCTAAAAATGTTCATTTCACAGTTATTCACAAGATAAAAGACAATTACTAGGCAAACAGATAGAACAATGAAATTTTGAAGGTATAATTCAGGTAATCCACAAGTTAAAACTCTTACAGCAACATAAAGTTTGTTGCTGAATTTAGTTATTGATATATTGTATGAGTTACTGTTTAAACTCTTAAATTTCTCTTTTAATAAATATTTGAGGGCTAAATCTTGCTGTTAAAATAATTGCATGCAACAGGGTTGTTTGCTCTGAGCTAGTTTTTCTCAGAGGAAGCTTATGGCAGGGACTGGTCCACAATAAAAATGAGAAATACATCTGTCCTTCACCAACCTTGACAGTTCTGTAGATGTGCACAGATGTCAGACAAACAAACAGTATGAGACAGACAAACAAACAAATAGACTGTCAACCCTTTTTGGCCTTTGCAATGTTGAAAGCTACTTTGTTCATGATGTCATGACACTACGCCAGCCCAGCCAGACACACACAACATGGCCAGTTTCATTTAGGAGCCAAAACCAATTGTTCTGATGGGGCCATTTCTGGGAATATCAATACCATGCGTGTATTGCATTTAGACTGGCAGCCAGAGAAAATTTTCTATGCATCATAGAAGGGAGGTACTGAAATACTTTTCCACATAGAAATAGTGGTTGGGAACAAACAGTGATTTTAAGATCAAGGTTTATGAACAATTTATGGGAAGTGACATTATGGAAGGGCATATAATAAGGTCACCTCAGATAACCAGCAACTGGACATCATAACCCAGTTTGCTCCTTCCAATCTTTCTCCCAACTTATATGTTTATTTGCAAACTGGCTTCTGTCTACATGTGCCAATACAGATAAGGAAGATGTTTATATTCAGAATAGATTTACAGCATCATTTGTTTCCCAAAGGATTATGAATATATCTGAAGAACTGTGAAAAGCTGCTTTGATTTTTTGATGTCTTATTAAAAGATCATGTCATAAAAAATGCTGGCTCATTCCAGTGTGTTTAGTTTGGATCGCTAAATAACATACACTTGCAAATATATCTGGTGACTTATGTAAAATCAGAAATTATTTCTCTTATGTACAATTTTCCTACATTGCTGTAGAAAATACATGGGGTGGGCACATGGACTGCTCCATTGTCAGAGATACCCATTGTCAGGAGCTGAATTCACTTCTTATGCACACAACACAGTTACAATCCCCTGTATAACTGTCAGCCAAACTTGGAGGCTAATTGTTTTTCTGAAGTGCATTATCTGTGTCCTGCTAATAGAAATAATAAAAGCTTTAATGTTCATAGAGCTTCTAAAGCAGAATGGTGATAAGTATGTGATTTTTAAAAACAGATTAGTCTACTGCACATAATGCTTCTTTTGGCAAGAAAATGAGCTTATCCCTCTTTATAATATAGATAAAAGAGAAAAAAACATTGGCATTTCATTTTATGACCAGAATAAAAGTGCATTGAATATTTTCTCTTTAAAAATCTTGGGGTTTTTTTCCCAAAGAGGAAAGCTTAACACGGTAGATGTGTAGTTTGTCTGAAACTGTAGTGCTGAACCAAGAGTGATGACAGGATATGACGGTTGGACTAGATGATCCTAGAAGTCTTTTCCAACCTTAATGATTCTATGATTCTATGATATGAATTCATCTCGAGCAGTGAAAAGAAATAAACTCTTCAGTTGAAAGAGTTCAGAAGAACTGACTGCCCTATCTTAGTTGGGATATTGTGAATCAAAAGCTATCAGTTTTAGAACATGCCCAGTTTGAAAACACAGGTACATATTCCTTGTTGCCAGGTAAGACTTGATGGTGGTGTACTATTTTAGACCACTAGAAAATGCAACTCCTTCATTACAAAATAAATGTTTGACATAATATCAACAAACAAGTTTCCAGTTCATTAATACTTTGATCATCCCCTTTAATTTCTTGTTCTGAAGAGTAACGTAAGCAAACAGATAAGCTTTGAACCTTATTCAGATCCACGTTGCACCTTGGGATAATTACATATGTTCAGGATCAAACGTCCTTCAGTGACATCAGTCATTGTCTCCAGGCTTACTGTGCTGAAACATTGGCCATAGGTATTCAGATACCCTATATTACCTTTAAGGATACAGCAACTACTAGCAAAAAAAATCACCTAACAATGCTAAAGTGTACGTTGATATTGAAATTACAAGATGTTTCTTGCATATTAGATAAATAGCTTTCAATATGAAAAATACTATTTAACAATGAATTACTTATTGACATCTGCACCTCTAACCCAGATTACTAAAATACATCAAATATTCACAACAATCATCAATATCTAGCTGACTAAGAAGAAATCTCTAATGACACCATGACTGAACCAAAAATGCTGACTGTGGTTAATTAACCTTCATAGAATATTTTATTTTGTAGCTTTCATTATAGCTTAAAATAAATCCTTTGATGCATGTTATAACAAATACTTTCTTCTAGCTATAAAATATTACAGTGTTGTGAAGAAACAGGGTGGAGGATCACTTTTTCGGTGATAACTCTGATTTAAATCTACTCACTACCACATGCACTTACCCTGCCTCCAGAATGTTCTTTATACACCTGCTTAAACAAAGGCCTCATCCTAATTTGACGTGATTTCCCTTCCTCCCCCTCCCCTGCCACCAGGGGGTTCACAGGACGATCTGACATGCACAGAACATTATCATAAAGGATGATGAATAGTTCTAAACACCCACTTCTATGAAAATCAGGACCTTTGTGGAGAAGACCTGGATTTCGTGAGCTGATCTACTCTGAGCTCAATGCTGATTCTGTTGGTCCATGAGCAGACAATGGAAGTCCACCATGAAAAGCCCAAGGCCTCCCTGACAGGACATTTGAAGGAAATCCAGAGGAAGACAATAAGGAAGGCCATACTCACCATTTCCCAAACAAAATGGTGGGCTGAGTTGAAAGATTTAAATAACTGTGCGTATTTGCTTTTGGATGGTAAAACTGTGAGAAGATATAAAAAGAGTTGCACAGGGGAAAGAAAAATTGATGGGCTTGCATGATAGCAAGGGAAACACTATAAATGTTGAGAAAAACTTTCTACTCATACAGGTTACTAAGCACTGGAGCAGATTGTCCATACAGGTTACAGAACCTCTACCACTGGCAATTTTCAAGAGCAGGTTAGACAAAATCTGTCTATTTAGGGCATGGTTGCTTCTGGTTTGGGGCAAGGGACGGACTCAGTGACCCCTTGAGGTCACTCCAGATCTGTTTTCTTTGATTTTCTCTGAAGTCAATGAGACTTCATACAGAAATAGCAATTTAGGTACATGGACTTTCCAATATTATCAGAGCTATAACTTATAATGACAAATAACTCCTTCGTAAAATCTGAAAGGAGGGATTTTCCATCAGCACTTCCTGTTCTCTTATAGCAGTCCTATACTACTATTTACCTAAATGTATTTCTTTTGTTTAACAGCTATATAATGCACCACATAGATACCTTCTATAGATACCTTACTAGGTAATTGTTAGAACTCAGAAACATATTTAAAACCATCAAAAGAATTTTCTGCACTTGGTAGATGACTACAGAAAGTTACTTAGGAGGTTTCTCCTCTCTCAGTGTGTGTGTGTGTGGTCGTGAGGGGTCTTTCGGGTGGTCGCAAACCCCTTCCC
>VYZW01013394.1:2054-20191 GCA_013401315.1 Balaeniceps rex
AAAAAAAAAAGAGTTGAGGGGGAAGGGAGAAATAAGATACAATCCCTATCAATTCATCTCTTCAAAATCTGAAGTTTGCTGAAAGGGAAGATGATTGGGAGACTTGTTTTGAAAGTGCACTTCTGATCTGTACCCAAATGCTAAAATAGAGACATTAGGGCTAGCTTGACTATAAAAAGACTGTACTAGGAGCTGAAATTTTAAGTGAAGAACTGGGAATACAAGTGAAGCTGAAGTTCATGACTACTTATGTACATTTTATCTTGCTCTGTGAAGGCAAAGGAATATTATGTCTGATTTGATAGTCAATTTTATGTGCTTTTCATTTTAATAACAGTAACCAAGTAGCCGTGGTCTGAATTTATTTTAGAGCCAGCACCAGATACACTCGCTTATATAAAAGACCATTAATGTAGAGATGCATGTTTGTCTTATCTGATATATGGCGATGAAGGCAAATATAAGAGATCAGAGGACATTCTGAAATGATCACTTTAGAATTTTTTACAAACTAAGTTTAAACAAACTCTGCTAGGTAATTACTTTTAGATTTTTTTTAATTTAATTTTATTTTTTTTTAATCTGGCCTGCTTTGTCTACTTTCAGTTGCTCTTCCTGTGACAAAGTTAAAAGGTGGGGATGTGAAATCATCCCCTGACTAGAGCGAAGAAAATATTTTTCATTGACTTTAGTGGGCTGGGCATTGAATGCCAATTCTCAAAAACAAGGGGTTTGGCACTCTCTGAAAAGCAATTCTCTTTCAAACCCCTCAGGTTTTGTAACCAGAAATGACAGCGCTTATGTTAACTGGTTGTACTTCAAAACTCTGGCCTTGAAACTTTCACGTAAGTAGGTTAAGATTCCATGGGGATGTTAATCAGCGACATCCTTCACTTGTGTAATACAGTACACTCCAATTAGTTTTGGAAATGGGTAATTGAGAAGTGTGTTTAAACGGATTTTCTTCAAACAGGCAGTTTATTTCCATTGACACTCAATGGATAATCCTTTGTTTAAAAGGGATGACAAGATCTCTTTTGTGGGATGTAGATTTTGTGGTTAGACACACTAAGCTGCTTTAAATCACAAGCAGAGGTAGCCTCTTAAAGTTTGAAAGTAGTTTAGCTTAGGTATTAAGCTCTATGTTAAGCTACTTCTACAGTGTATGGTGCATGGGGCACTTAAGATATACCCTGTACCCCAAAGGACGCAACTGGGACACTGACGGTTGTGTATACAGTATACAGAGATTGAATACACCCACAGATGATATAGAGACTGAATCCACCCACAGATGATTACTGACCGATCCTGGGGAGCTCAGCGGCTGCTAGCAGAAACTTGCGCGATGCAAAAGCAAGAGGATAACTTCTGTAATTGATGCTGTAAAGGGAGCTGAAGAAAGGAAAGTATAACCACCTGTGTCTAAGACAGCACTTGTTAGCCTCAAGACTTCAGAAAGTGCCACGGCAGCTTTGATAGCTGAGAGTGGTCAGTGCTCCTGTTCCGCTGGTGAAATTCCCCACCTGCTAAATTTCCACTCAGGACAGCAGCACACTTACCCTTCTCCCCCAGCTTTTCTGTTACCATTTGATTAATGATTCTTGCTAACTTTTACATCAGAAGAGTTTGCATTTCAGTTATGAATCCTTCAAGCTAAGTACCTCTTGAGTGTTTTATAGCACAAATTAAATTAATGCTTTGGTACAGTTCTTTAGACAAGTATTAGGTCTAATGCAAAAGGAGGTATGGTTCCAGCAGCATACTACGTACTTCTGGATGACTTACCGTCTTCTAAATCATCTCTTTTCCTACAGTAATCCAGGGTGGTGCTGCTTACCTAGGAGATCAGGACACAGTTAAACGTGCATGTGGCATACACGTCTGGGTCCTGCTTTCCGTTTGATTATTTGGCTATAGCGTGTGCGCTGAGGAAAAGGAGCTTGTGCTCTTTGGGGATGTGTGATTATACAGATCTGTACTGCTAAGGGTAGAATTTTGCCCTCTTTGATCACCCCTTTTATTGATGGGCTTGCCACAAAGGTTAAAGGGAGCTTCTTGCTTTGAAAGCTTGGAAACAGCCCATCTGACAAAGCAGTACCTTTATTTGTTAAAAGATTTTCGAGCTTATAGACCTGGAACAGCCCCAGTAAAATCAATGAAAAACTATCCCAGATAAACAGACTTACAGATGAATAAATGCTCACGACTATTTTTAGTCTGAGCTCACAAAATCTCTTCCTGACTGCCTGGCCTTTTTCTCTAATAAAACAGCTAATTCTCCAAATATTAATAGAGGCGTATTGGCAGATTTGGGGCTCGCAGTTCTTTCGGAGCTTAAACAGAGGGAATGCAGTTAGACAAAACCTTTTCCAAATGGGCCTGTAAGTACTTGTTTAGCGAAGTTCCCATCTCTCCAAGGACTGATCTTTCCACAAACTCTAAGCAGCGATGCATTAGAGAAGTAGTTAGCAACGCTGCAGCAAATGAAAGCTTTACTCGTTCATTGCTGTAGCCAGCACAGGAAAGATTTCTGTACAAGTAGACATAAACAGTCCTCTAATTTACTGGCACAATTTTCCAGAGCGCTGGGCACTCAGAGCTGTAGTAAAACATATGGTTTAAATGAAGCTTAGAAGACCATGGGAAGAGAGAGTGGAGAGTCTCTGGGACAATCAGACCTCTTCGAGACCATGTTTTGTCATCTGCTTTATTGCTTATCACTGTATATAGATTTTTGCGCTAGATATTAAAACCCCCACCTTCCTGTGTTTACACGTGCTGGATGTGTCTCATTTGAATGACTAGACGTACTGGCACGTTCTGCACTGAAGGTCCTTGTTCTCGTCTCTTGGGTGGTTCAGGGTGACAGAATGCTGCTGGGCTTTCGTTTGCTGCTGTGTCTTCCTCTTGCCCTGTGTATCAAAAAGCATAGGGTTTTTTATTTGAGTATCTTTCTAAACCGCCTTGCTTTGATGAGGAAGAGCCTAAGCCTGCAGAATGCAGCTCCTGGCTGTGGCATAGAGCCGGAAGTATATTTGGGGATTTTATTCCTCTTTGAAGTGGGTATAATTTTGCCTCAAACCAACTTACAACATAGCTGTGTTTACTTGTATGCCCCTTTGTACTGAGGTAACTTGATGGTCTAATGATGCGCCAGTGTGACCTTCAGGAAAGGCACCAGACCTCTGCTATGGGAGTGCTTCGTAACTGTGCTCCTTGCATCCCCTGTGACCAGAAGTGAGATATCTGTGAGGTACCAGCACGGTTAGGTTGCCCACATCTGCTTTATCCCTTGAACTACATGTGACTAGGACTTCTACCTGTTTGGGTGGAAGCCAAAAATACCTTTCTGGATTTGCCTAAGCCTCCTATGGCCTGCTCCTGCATTCTCATTGTGTGCAAAATTTCAGCTTGTCGGGACTTTGTCTGGTTTTTGCTTGTTCCAGGAAGGATTTTCTGGCCTGAGGCTCTTGGCCTGTGGCGTATGCCTGGGAAGTTGGCCATGAGGAAAGGAAGAGTGTGGGGCCAACATGACGCTTGCCTTGTCTCTCACGTGAAGAAGCTTCTCTTTGTTTCTCTTCTCAACTTGCTTTTTGTGGAGTCTTCACCTCATACCCAGGCAGCCTGCACCCTGCTTTCATGAAATGGATGATTTCGTGATACCTCAAGAATGTATGTATTTTTGACTAGCAAGCCCTTTGCCATACTGATGGTTTGTATTTACATCTGTGCTTCTCTGAAGACCATACCCCAGCTCATCCTGTAAGGATCAGTAGCAGATATGGGGACCAAGAAACTCATCTCCCTTGTGCCAGGTCTCAAGTGAGGTAGCCTGCAGGGCTGCAGCGAGACAGCAGGTGGGAGTAGTAGATCAAAGACCGAAATGACACCTCTAGCACTGCTCCAGAATTGCAGAGGGAGGGGCACGGGATTTTGGCATGCTTCATGTCTGGAACAGCATGAAGACAACTTGGAAAAAAGTAACATGGGTTGGAAAGATGACTCTCTGACTGAGGATGTGCCTGATTGCCTGGAGCTGTGCTGTGGTTAGCAGCCGGAGCAGGGTCCTGGAGCCTTAGGCCTTCATGGCGAAGCTACCAGCAGCCCTGTAGGGCAAGCAGTAAGCATGCTTGTACTTGTGTTGGCTGTTAGGGCATGCTTAGAGCTAATGCATCGTTTTGTTCCTGGCGTTGGTTGTCATCATCTTGGGCAAATGTGAACAGAGTGTTTAGACTCGGCACAATTTCCTCCATGTAACAGCCTCCTCAAACGCGTGCTCAAAATGTCAGCTTTTGCATCTTTCCCCCCATCCCTTTCTTTTGCTGTATCCTAAAGTGCTATCTTGCCACCATTTCCCTTTGCATCTCTGTCCTACTTCTCCATCTAACTTTATTAGCTGGCATCCCAACCATCTTAGGCTCAGGAGAACACTTCCTTGACAAAGATGTCTTCTACTGAGCAGGAAATCTTGTATGAGCACTCCAAAACACCTGCTGCATGACAGAGAGGGATATTAATTGGTGCAAGTTTGGTGAGGCTGCTCTCCAAGGTCTTGCACAAATTTGCGCGTCAGTAAATCCCAGTCATTTTCATAAATGGCTTTTAAGTGTATTTCATATTCTAAAAGAGACTTTAGCAGAAATGTAATTCTCAAAGGCCTTCAAGTATTAATCCCAAATCAGTTTATAGGTTCTCTGTGAGCTGCTTTGCCTGCATTACCTGCAGCAGAAGTAGGCACTGTATTAAAAAGCACAAATTACCAACGTTTCCTCCCTGCCCCCCGCGTTCCTCTGCTCCATCGTAACAGCCAAAGGTTCGGTGCAGGGCAGCACTGATGCTGTGAGGGAGGTTCAGCACCTTCCCAGTTGATTTATAAACTGAGTTTCAGTTGTAGGAGTCTTACAGGGCAGGGTCACATTTTGCCTGAGAGGGAACAGGGCTCTCCCAGTCCCGCACGGTGCTAGTAAACACTTCTCCCTTGGTGTTTACAGCTGGGCGTCATCTTCACCGTCAGCCTGCCACGACAGCCTGGGTGTAAGGTCAGCATTTATGAATTAACTACTTTGGTGAATAACCACTTGTTACTATGAGGCAAATCCCATCATGTAGATGAGCCCCATGCAGTTCTGGTAGCTCTGTGACGTTTTTCCTTTATCCTGTTTACAAAAAGTGCTGGAATATAGCGATGAGATCTCTGTCGTGGCTGAGCTTCAGTGAGGTGAGGTGCACTTTGTCACGTAGACTACATGGCTGAAGCTCGTTTTTGTGTTCAGCGACCTAGATGATGTTCAGCCTCAGTTTTCTGAACTGTGAATGCACTTGACCCCATTTTGCACGTACACCTTTTCTCCTTTTGGTGCAAAAAAAGCAAATGTCAACAGCACGGGGCAGGAGAGGGAGAGATGTATTCAGAACTTGGTTTTGAGCTGCTTTGTTTCCATCGTGTTTTAGGTGGCTTTGGGTCACAAAGTGGTGCAAAGCCGTTTCTGTTAAGACCAGCTGCTGAAAGACAAAGCTACAGTAAGGCAAAGACTCAACATTTACAAGGCAAGTTTTCTTGTTATTCTTTTGTACTTCCAGGTATAGATCAGTTGTTGTAAGTTCTTATGTTTCTGAATATAAATACCTGCATTTTGTGGCAAGCATTATTTTGATTTTTGGTGGTGTATCACTAAAAAACTGACACTATAAAATTAAAAGTTTTTTTCAGTAAATGGATTTAGAAACAAAGAAAAGTGGTGAGAAGAGTATTCTGATATGTGGAGGCTTTTTCCCTCCTTCAGTAACACTAGATCTCATGGATGGAGTGTCGCATCCACAGTGTGCTGGCTTGCGAACAGGGAAGATGCTTTTTAAAAACATACTTTTGGGTTTGTAAAAACACTTTTGGGTTCGTAAAAACACTTACTTAAGACAAAGAAAACCCTTTACCGAAGCACTAAAACCATAGAAAGAGGGATTATGATGCAAGTCTTCAAAGGAAAAACACTGGGCTACAGGCAACACAGTCGGAAGCACAACAAAGGACTTCTGAGGCTTAGCAGAGGCACGCAGGAGATGGGTTGGCTTGCCTGCCTGCATGGGGTTGGGAGAAAGGGTATTGGAACAAGATTAAAACCTTGTTCTTGGTAGGATTTCTGCACAGTTTGCAGAGCAGACTGGGAAGGCAGAGCAGGCCCAGGCTATCGGCATTTATCTCTTTCCCCAAGTGTTGCTGGGGTGAGGAGAGTGGGAGGGCTGCTGCTGAGCTGTGTGGCCAAGGGGTGCGTGCCTGGCTTTGCAGCTCTCCACAGGAGGATGCATGTGTGATTTTAAATATCTTCTCATGAATTCCTTGCAGTTGCATGAATGCTTCTGCCTTCATTTAAAATCTCTGGAATAGGTAATACAATTTAGATAGTTATTTCTGTAATACTTAAAATGGAAGGCAGCGTGGGGAATTTGTGCATCCCTCCATAGTGGCAAAATAGATCATGAAATGAACAAAGTACAGAGGCTAGTCTGAAGATAGTTTTTTAGGCCCTAAACCTAATGCAATTTTCATGTTGAATGCGATTTTGAACTTGGAGTCAACACGACAACTCACCTGAAACTGCGCATGGTCGGGCTCTGCAGGGCGTTTTGGAGAAAAAGCAGTTTATTGTCCTGAAGATGGGGTTACGTGCAAAAATGCTAGCATAGAGTTATGTCAAGATGGTGCTTCTGAATTTATATTTTAAATTGTTTTCTCCTTGTAATTAGATACGTTGCACAGATGTAAACTCCCAATCCTACAATGGTACTGGTACTTCAGTACTAAAATACCTTGGCTGCTCTTTCTGAGCATTAAAATGGACATCAGTAAAGTTGGTTGAGCTCGTGACTAACAACTGTTTTCATCAGTGTGCTGGAAGCATTCTTCAGGCAAAGACCCCTGAGCTACTGTAGCACGAGACTTAACTCACGGTCCTGATCACCTGTTGTCACTAAAAATTTCTTGGTACTTTTCACAGTAGGAAGTTTATTAACTCTGATGTTTGGACTAAGTCCAGTTTGGATAATTACATTGTGGCTACGTGAAGTATTATGCCACAGCATTTTCTGTTGGTGGCTCTTTCCCTTCTCATCCTAAAACATGGTACGGTGGTCACAGTTTTTAATACTACAGTATTTAAATGTACTTTATCTGCTTCAGTAAAGTTAAGGTCCACCATTAGCACATGCCCATCTTACCAGGTCGATGCAGTATTGCGTGTCAATGCTGGGTAAAGCTGCAGTGTGTGTTGAGTTGAGAAATGGGCTGTCTGCTGCAAGTGGGTGCTATGAAGCATGTCCCGTGGCTTTTGTTGAGGTCTCAACCCCCCTTTGCCGCTGAAATTAGTCATGATTAGTGCCTCCTAAATTCAGTCATGAATCTGTGCGGAAGTGCCTAAGAGGCAGAGGAATGTTCTTTGTTTTTCACCACTTCCCCATTTCAAGTTTTAGTCTTATGACTTGCTTCAGTATCTCAGGTTGCGCAGCTAACTTATCCACATCCTGCCTTCGCTGAAACGTCCGTGACCGTGTTGAGGTATCTCATTCACAGCAGGAACATGTGACGATTTCTGAAAATTGATGTTGAGCATCTCTGGCTATTTTTTTGAGTTTACACAATCAAAGGTTAACTTCCACTGTGGTGTGTTATGATTCAGAGAATGACAGGGTGATTTTGTGGTTTCATAGCAGGAACCCACACTACTTGTTTTCTGTTTCTGAAGGAGTGACCGTCTCATCTTAATTGCTAAATCCAGAGTAGCTCCAGACTATCAGCAGTCTTATGAAAGAGGGAAGACTGAGGTGGTATTTGCAGTGATTAAAACAACATTGGAACCAATGAAAGCTGCTGTTAATAATATTGGCCTACTTTTTATCATGAAACAGCACATATTTGTGTATTGCACTCAGGTGCTGTTGTAGGTGGAAAAAATAGCTTAAATTGTGAGTACTAGCAGGCAGCAGATAATTGAGCGTATATGTGGGTGAGTGTCTGAACTGCTGGAATCAAGCATACTGATACTTGGAAATTGATGGAGAATTGGATTAGGATCTTGTTTGTTTGAAGAACCTATAGATTCACAGCAGTATCTTCTCTTGTAAGCCCTTTCTGGTGTGGCATTAAACGTAAACATTAAAGGTAGGCCTTGAACATTGCACAACTTGAGGAACATTGGCTTCTAGACCTGGTTTTGCTGGGTCTGGATTAATGTCTCGGTGACTTCAGGCAGGCGCACCCAGTCTAAACAGCCCCTCTTCTTCCCCCAACTTAGCGTTTCTGCGTGGCCTGCAAGTCTGCTTTGACTCAAAGGGAAAAATCAGATAAAATAACTGATGGAAAGATGGAAAAGTGGAAATATAACATGATCTTAAGGCAACGATAGAAGAAATACCCATGAAAATATATTTGAGAAGTGTTCGTACAAGGTCTCTACTTTAGACTGTGCAATGGCTTTGGCATTCAGTGTTGTCTGTACTGGCAGAGAATGAATAGCAAGAAAAGCAAAGAAAACAAGGTCTTTCTTTACCTCAGATAGGAGATACAAAATCCAACTGACAGGCTGTATGGATGGATAACCAAAGCCAGAGATTAGGAAGGGGAGAGATAAGGAGGGAAGAGGGGAGATTAATTGAAAAAATATGGAAAAAAAGAAAGAAAAATCAGGAATCAATGCTGATGAACATGAAGGCAAGGAAAGGGGTTTAGAAGCGAGGGGGAAAAACAAAACTGAAAAGACATTGAAGTGCTTCTGATGCAATTAGTGTGCTCTAAAACGTGTGTTATTAACTTCTGCCACCACATTGTATCATATTTGAAATTCAAATGACAAAAAAGGTGTGTGTCTTTTCTTTTCTCTTGTAATCTGTGTTTAAGGAAAATGGCCACGCTGTGTGGTGAATCGGAGAGCAAGTGATTCAGCAGCGTGGGTTACAGACTGCTACGCTTTTAACGCTCTCTGTCAGTTCCAGTCTATTTGTCACTCCCTGAACAGAAGATACTAGAATGCAGAAAGAGCAGTAGTATCACAGCCTACCTATACCAAGCCAGGAAATTTGTTTACATGGCACAAATATAGAATATGCTTCAGACTTTACTTTCTTGACGTATTGCATTTGAGGACCCTCTTCTAGCCCAGCCACCCAGCATCCTGTCTTTTTTGGTTTTTTTCTCCTTTAGCATCAGGTTCTTCAAAGTGTGTCCTTTATCTTTCATTCCTGCAGCTGCAAACGAAAGGTATGCTTTTTTTGTGGGGCAGTCCGAGTAGCACAGCTTTCATGTAGCACATTAAACGCACAGATTTCCACCCCTGATTCCACCGGTGACCGTTTGCCTGGTACAGACACAGCTCCAAAGCAAGTTTCTTTAGCAATCAATTGTTTGACTTGCAAGCAAGCGGGATCTGTTTTATACATGGGGAAGCGGCTGTACTTTCTAGTGGTTTTAATCACACTCTCAAAGAAGCCTGTTGCCTGCAAAGCAGTAGGAAAGTGTGTATTGAGACCAGTGAGGACATGCATGGCTAGCACAATGTCTACCTGCTGGCCACGACCTTCAGTGGCACTGGGGTGCACCGACTGCCGTGTCCTCCTGGGGGTAGGGATAACTCATGGAGGGGGCTGGCAGCTTGAAGTGAAATGAAGGCAAATGAAGAGAGCTGGAGTATGCCAAAATCAAGGGGCCAAGCTTCTCTTACCCACAGATACGGAAGTGGGCAGAAGAAGCAAGAGCACAGGTAACTGGAGACAAAATCTATGTCTTTGTAAATCTACTTCATTCCATCAGGGACATTTCTGTTCCCTGCTGTAAACATTTTGTCCCTCTCCTAGCTGTGCTGTTCTGTTGCTTCTATCTCTCCTGTTTGTTGCTGGCCTCAGGAAAGTGACTTGCAGGTCAACACATCGAAACCTGGCCCAAGAAGAGTACATCCAGCTGGGAAACAGCCTCCATCAGCCACCAGCATGACAGGAATTCAAACAAAGCATTGACAGATATGGAAATAACCAGGCTAGATGATGTTGAAGTGGAAATCATTCCAGCAGTGGCTGGGATTTTCCATCCCTTGAAGAAGCTGGAAGATCCCCCTGAGGTTTGTTTTAAAGTTGTGTTGTCATTTGTGGGGAAAGTCTTGTATGACTTGCAGTTTGTGGCCCCGTGACTTCTCAGCAGCTTTCAGGACCTGCCTTCTGGGGACTCCCAGGCTGTGGTTGTCTCTGGGACAGCCTTGTAGAGGTAACTCCCACGGTACAGGGAGCCGTAACCTCAGCATCACAGGTCAAGGAGAGAATTTGATGAAGTCCTGTTATCCCCCTTGCTGCCTGCTTTCCCCTCCCTCTTTGTCTGTGGGCAGAGGCTGAAGGTTGGGGAAGCTCCAGGGGGAGTTGCAGGGTGCTGTATGGATTTAGGGTGGAAACAGCAAGAAATTTGTTGGATATTTGAAATATGGTAGGCAGGAAAGAGATGTTTGGAGTGAAACCAGCTTTCTGGTTTAATATGTCGATAACAGCCATTTAAACAGGAGCGTTTTTCTCACTCAGGAGTTAGCATGTTTTTTCTAACCTGACTTTTTCACATGTGAAGAATTCTGGATTTTCAGTAGTTTTTTTTCTACCTTTGGCTTCAGAGGAGTGGCAGACTTTCACTTGGAGGTTTAATGCAGGCTCCAAGTGAAAGTTCATCATCTCTCCTGACGAAGTCCTCAGCTCACTTAAACTGACACGGCTCCCATGAGTTAGGGGAATGCACTACTGCACATTTGCTGCCTGAGCTTTATTTCATTGCATAGCACCCTCCAAAATCTCCATACTTCCATAACAGGAGGACACCCAGTGCTTTCCAGTAGTGCAAAAGCCACGTATTGAATAAATTGAAGAAATTAAGATCTAACATGTTTCAGGAGAAACAGATCCCTTAGTATGGGGTGGTTTTCTTAGCAGAACTTAATGGACATCTGCTTTATTTTTCTCACAAAAATTGGAGGGAAACCATTCCCTTGTGCTGGGGCTATAAATATATTTTCAAGTAAGGTGCCTTTTAGAGGTGTTTTTAATATCTGATGTCAGGGTGATTGCTGTTTGTGGTTTTACTCAGCCCTGGAGGTGTAATACTTAATATTGTCAGAGCGAGAGCTTGGATTCCACCTCAAGTCTGAGCCTGTAGTCCGCCTTTCTTTCTATTTTTTTTTTGAATCCCTGTTTGTTTTGCCCCGCACAGGCAATTAGTGTGACTCTCGTTAAAAGTGGGGCATGATGACTTTGTCGGGCTGGGTACAGCATGGATCGCCGGACTCTGCCTTCCAGCTGTGTAAGATGTGGGTCAGTTTCAAATCCTCAGAGACAACTTGTCAAGGTATTTAATAGGCTTCACTTATACAAGCAAAAATGACTCACTTAAACCACTATCAACATGATGATTCAGGCTCTGTTAACAAGCTGAAATAAGCAGGTCGTGATCAGGCATATAGATGGATTTAGATTTATTAAGAGATTTCTTTTTAGAGTCCTGCCATCAGAGTTATGAGTCTAAGAGAGTGAGTCTAGCACAGAGGTATGTAGTCAGCTTTTTACTGCATTGTTTTATTTTGAAAAACCTGGGGGGAAAAAATCAGCAAAAACTTAAGCTATATATTTGGCATATGTTGTCATTGATACGTCCTCAGACATGACCACTGGAACTGACAATTCTAGCTGGCAAAAAAGTGATCCTCCTAAGTGTAATCTTTAGCTCTGAGCTTACAAAAGCTCTCAAGAAACTGGTCCAAAATTATTGCTGCTTTCCACTCCCCATCCCCCACAAAAGATAAGAACAAAAAAATTCAGGTTCTGGTCTTTCTGTGAATGTTGATATTCCAGTCCCTGTGGAGGCACTGTGAACTGGAGGCAAAGCTGGCAAAGGGCTCCTGCTTCAGCAGAGAAATAAAGCAGCCCCATATCTCTGAAGCTCCCCTAGATGTGTCAGAAATCCAGTTTCAAGCCCTGTGGTAGAGTCTCTACCAAATTTGTGTCTCTTGAAGAGCCTGTAAATATCTACAGACTCCTGCATCCTGCAAACACACTTAAGACCATCCCAGTCTTTACAGTGCTAAACTACCAAAGCTGTTTCCCCTCCACAGGCCCATCCTGCCTCACCTGCAGATATTGCAGCAAGATAGGCTGATGTTCTTCTGCTCCCATCCAGCTCTTTTGCATACTGTTATGACATTTTGTGTGTCTGTTAAAACCTTTCAGAAGAACAGAATTTTTTAGATCTGCCACAACAACAACAAAAAGTTGCATCCTTTGATGCCCCTGCAGATGGAAGCTTCAAAGGAAAGAAGGATATAGGAGCCAGCATACTTTTAAGTGACTAGGTGATTTGAATTTTGCTCTTCTCTTCTTCAGCAGAAAATGAGGATTCAGCACTTACACCCACAAGCAGAAATGCGGATGGGATTCAGTTTTCAGCTACTATTAATGTTTTCCTGCACAGGTACAGGTGTCCCGTAGACTTTTGTCAAGAGGCAAACCATGCTGGTTTTTAATACCGTAGTTTGATATTTTCTATGATGAATAGCCATTGTACAATACTTTGGTTTTATCTGCTGCATTCTGAGATTTCCAGTTATTATTTATGTTACATCTTACGCTGCACGCTCACTTGTGCTGAGTACTCTCCTCTTTAAGTCCTACAGAAGTCATTAGGATTGCTCAGCAGACATAGATCTGCACTGCAAAATTGTCCTGCTCTAAGTTTTGTTATCCAGTAACAGTTAACTCGCACGTGCTCTGGGGACATAGTGACATCAGGATGCCAATATTGATTACGTATCACCTTGCAGCTGATTGCTGTAGCAGTTGAACCTTATGTATTCTCTGGATAGAAAAAGCAGAGACCCCCTTTCCGTGCTTTGGTGCAATACCTCATGGGACACTCAATCAGTGTGTTGTTCAATACTGGATTAGCACGAAGGAATTAGGAATATTAAGGAAAAACAGGCCATGTTTTTGTCTTTTCCACTCCTCGGTGTTTTTGCAGCCAAGGGCTTTTTGCAAAGGGTAAATGTCACAGCTCCTTCTATGCTCCATTATCTCTTATCAGCGGGCACCCAAACCCTTGCAAACAGATATTTGTTTCTTCTCTCTCCTTTTTTTTTTTTTGTATAGTATAGCAAGTTACTTTTTTTTTCTTTTGCTTGTAAAATGCTTGGCATTGAAATTACCTTCTAATAGCTTAGAATTAAAGGAAAGCCTAATGGCTCTGGGTTTATCTAATATTAGTAATCTTATGTTTGTGAAATGAAAACAAAAAACATCAGAAATCAGGGAGAATTGCCATTTTCAAATAAGAAGGGGCATCAAAGTGAAGAAAAATGGGCATCTCTGAAATCAGTTGTTTTCCTGACTGTTCCCTGTGACTTGCATGGTTGCAGTCCCGTTGTGTTTCCAAGAGCTCTGGGCACTCTCAGATGGGTCGACATCACCCTTGGCATCTCCTTCCTCTCCCTTGCTGTGTACTTGAAAGCGCACGTTGCCCATTTCACACAAAGTATCAGCGGTATGGAGCAGAGTGTGGGTGGTTCCCCCCGAGTATGAAAGGGAAAATCGCTAGGCTGGCTCCTGATGTTTTGTTGTGTGACCTTCTCTTGTGGTAGGCCAGCTTCAGAGACCTCCTCTTGGAAGCCACTGACTGTCCCTGTCGAAGTCCATGGCTCGCAGCCCTCCCCGAGATGTCTTCAGAAGTGTTCCCATCCCTTTCTTCCCCACAGCTGGGCTTGAGCTGTCCTTGCCTGCCTCTAATCCCCTTCCCGTGCTGAGACCCCCTTGGATTTCTTTTCTTTCTCTTCTCCAGGCAGGAGTATAAAACATAGGGTTTTTTTTCTTTGGATGGAGCATTGATGGACTTGGCAGTGTTAGGTTTACAATTGGACTTGATGATATTAAGGGTCTTTTCCAACCTAAATGATTTTATGATACTATTACCTAATTGCTTTAAAATCACCCTGAGGTTTGGTGCTGTGCGGGAGCTGCAGAGGTGGTAGGCAGGCAGGGCAGCGGCACAAGGCTGATGTTCACACTGACCTGGAGTAGTGATCCTCACGGGGGGACCACTGTACGTCCGGGAGTCGGTGACCCACGTAACAGCTACCCTGGGTAGGCACAGGCCCGTGCTGTGCTGCGTTACGCTGCCTGTCCAGCCTGTCCTTCAGGCTGTGCGATGCTGCATGGACCCCTTGGCTGCAGGATCACCTCAGCCCACTCGTGGCAGCAGAGGAGCCTGCAGGCAGCTCCCACTCGGAGCCACCTGCCTGGCCTTGCCTTTATCTGACTGTGCAGCAACAAGTTCTCAAGCCAACATCCTTTCTGTTTGACAGCAGAAATGATGAAGAGGGTTGTTTTCTTGTAAGAAAATTATATAGTATCTCAAATGACTAAAAAGGAGGAACCTCTCTCCACAGACAGCATCTGGGCCGTGGGAAAATCCATCCAGGGTCTGTCTGATGCCGCATGAACGCAGGGTTCCCAGTGTCTGAAGGATCACAAGATTTACTTGCTATCTATATTCCTGTTTTGTTCAATCTTATCGAACCAGCTATTTTATTAAGCCATCTGTTGCCAGGCTTTCTTGTTAAGATCCAGAAGGAGCCCTGTTCCATCTCTCTCCCACCTCACCCCCAGTGCAGAAGACCTGGGCAGCGGAGTTTGAAATTATGACACTGTGAAAGTGTGGGTGTTGGGGGGTTAAACCTGGGGTGCAGCTGGCCTTCAACACAAAAAATAGAGCCTATAGCGGAAGCATGAGGCCAAAGTATTGTTTCCAAACACCTACACCTGATGCATGCCTTGACTGCGTCCCCCTTCCTGTGCCTTGGTTTCCTTGGGAATGAAATGTGGGCCAGCGGATGGGCAAGAAGTCATGGCACACTCCAGTCCTATCCAGTGACTCCAGTTGCTCTAGTGACAGGCAAAGCAGGACTGCAGACTTCATCTGCTACACAGTACAGGCAAGCAGTTGTGGCTGCAGTGGGGTTTTGGTGATAGTCACCTGTTAGCTGAGGGCTTGTGGCTTTTAAGGAGATGACATTGCTGATTTAAAAAAAAAAAAAAAAAAAAAAAAAAAAAAAAAGTAGCTTTGCTGGCTTGCTCTGAATTTGTGAGTGTCCAGCACATAAATCTCTGGTGATAAAACCTGTGTTATGGTCACAAAGCTTCACAGACTAAGTGAGGGCTGAAATGTTAGCAATGGGTATGCTGTGACCTTTATCAATCATAACAATGAATCATTTTTTAAATATCATCCAGTGAAGGGCTGAGCTTAGGAGCTTGGTATGCTTTTCCACATATGTTCGTGAAGTGCATACAGCAATTCTTGTTCTGTTTCCAGCCATCAATAAGATAAATATTTGTCCAAACACTCTTATTCTAATGTGCTCTTATTTCATCTTCTTTCACAGCCCATACTTCACATAAATATTTCCTGGCTTGTAAAACACATGGAAGCATTAACTATTTTTAGATCTCTGCCTGCCACAAGAATATAAGGTTCGTGTGGTGTTTATATTGTTCCACAAAGTCGGTGTGATGTTACATACAGAAGTGTGGGGTGTTTATTTCCCCTCTGTGTTACCGCTTTGCATTCAAACTTTACAACAAACACAAAATGTCCAAACTAACAGGAGAAAATATCTTTGAAAGCTACGTTGTCTCATCTTGGTAGGATTTTCTTACCCAAATAATTATCCACTCAAAGAAATTTTAGAATAAACACCACTATAAAGGGCCATTAGCTACTTTTCGGTGTCAGATTCTGGTGCCTAGCCTCTTAGACACTTTTGTGAATATATCAAATTTTACTCAATTATCAAATATTGCCAACCATTAAGACTCCAAATTTAGAACTTTGTTTTAAATGTTTAGAACTTGATGAGAATTGTACTAAATATTTGCTTAGATTTCACTGAGATTGTCTCAGTTCTGATGAGATCAGAGTTGTGCTGAAAAGCTGGTAGGTAGTGCCCAGCTTCTTGAAAGAGACATAACCATGGCAGGGACTTACATACCTTTTTCTTAGCTGCATTTTTTACTTTTCCCTTCGGGGGCCCCTCACCACTTGTGCACAAACGCAATAGTTTGAGACCACCTGTGGAGATACAGACCAGGGAACTGTCCAAGACCCAAGATAACGATATCAAAGAGACTGAGATTAGGGATCCAGGTTACTGTGTGGTCCACCAAAGAGTTACGAGGGGTGGCACAACTGTGGTAAGGGCCTTGGCATGGGAGTGAGCAGCAGGAATGTAGGCTGGGGGTCAGGACTTCTTCAGAGCCCACGTTGCTGCCAGGGAAGGCAAACTGTATTCTCGCAGTTCAGTGGATGCTGCTGTATGTTTTTATGGTGTTGAATATTGTCCTCATATAATTCTCAGGGAAATCTACTGTGGAAATTGTTCTCCTTGGTTTACGTAGGGAACAGAAGACCACATCAGTTTTTGTCATTAAGATTCTTGTGGGATTTTATAGGCTGCAAACTATGCTGGCTCATGTAAGGAAAATTTCATACCCCAGCCTCACATTGACATTGATCAGACCAATTTTGGAGTTATGAGAGAAAATTGAGTATCTGCATATCATTTTGGATCTGTGATGGCTCACGTGTTGAACTCAAGAAGATGAGATAGGTTCTTCTAGGACTCTGGGGGTGTTGCTGCATGATACTGATATAGAAAGAAAGCTGTGGTACTAGCGAGTAGCACAACGAGGTTATAAAAGTTTTAGCAATAATATCCAGTGCGTTGTTTGGGGTGGGACTGGGAATTTTTATGTGCTCTGCTTCACCTCTTACTCCCCAAACAACCCAGTCTCACAAGTCGGGGCTGAGAATGAAACTTGGAAAGATTTAATTCTTTATTGGCAGCTGGACCACACTGTGGCAGTGGTCTACCATCCTTTTTCTTAGCTCTCGTAGGAGACTACCCAAATGAAATACCTTCTCTGAGGACACACAGAATTTATGCATATCTCAGCTTGGGATACTGAGACAAGACTGCTGAGGTGGTGGTACCATCAGTGTTACTAATTTGTCCATCATTTTGTATTTCATACGTTGAGAATTTCAGTACCACCTGACTGCCAGATAAATATCTAGAAGTACTAAAGAAATGACATCCTATATATGTATGGGAAGCATGCACGTCCTCCTTACAAAAGGAGAACCCTAGGAAGACAATATGGGGACAAAGATCAGATGGTGCTCTCTTGAAGGAGATTTGCCTTTTCCCTCTGTTCCAATTAAAATCTTGTTGTTGTGACCCTGCTGTAAGTTGTGTCAGGATATGTTGTATTTTATTTAGAAGGGCAAAGTTGAGGCAATATAGCCACAGTCTCAAGCACCAGCTCTGCAGTTTTGCTCAGGCTCAGTTAAATGAGGAGCTCCTAGGGATGCAGAAAGGCTGGTGTGAGAGTATTGTCTTCTGAGTGGCCCAATTTGCATTGGAAAAAAGGTCAAGAAAGCTTTGAAAACTGATGATTTTTATTATTTTCTGTAATTTACACAAGACTGTATCAAGGTACATATCACTAAGACTGCCATCTCTTTCCAAGGTACTTGAGTGAAATGACTTATTCATCTGCTTACCTGCTACCATTTAAGCATGAGTTGAGGGGTAATTGGTTGTTTTCACTTAGCAAGTTTAACTTCATTTTTGGTCTAGGAACTATAACGACAATAATATTGTTGCCCATTCATTTTATGATAGAATAATTGAATGTCCAGTGGCTGAGTTATAAGGCTGGAGAACAAGTAGTTTATCACAAGTGAATTGGACTACAGCTTTGCAGAACACAGGGGCAATGATGTTATCACTTAATTATATAGTTCTAAGGCAATCTTCTCAGCCTTTCTTGGGTAGCCTTCTGAGGCACAGGGCCAAATGTGACCTTGAGATCCATCACTTGAGAGCGCCACAGACTCCAGTAATGCACTTCCAGCTCTCTGAGCTTTGTATAGCTTTCAAGAAACACAGCTTGTCCATAGCAAATAACAGACACTTATTTTCATTGTTTTATTGCTGGGAGCACATAAGAAAGTGCTGTATGCTCCCAAAACTGGTGCTGGTGAGGCCGCACCTTGAGTACTGTGTTCAGTTTTG
>VYZW01013397.1:0-81083 GCA_013401315.1 Balaeniceps rex
TGGGGGGACCTTGGGGTAGATGGGGGAAGCCAGGGTAGATGGGGTGGTGCTGAGGCCATGGGGGGACTCGGGGGCAGTTGGGGGGTCCCAGGAGCAGATGGGGGGGTCTCAGGGGAGTATTGGGGGGGATCAACAGGCAGATGGGTGGGGTCCGGGAGCAGATGGGGGGATACTGGGGCAGACAGGGTCACCTCAGGGTGGACGGGGGCCAGGAACCAGGGGCAGATGGGGGCCCTGGGATCTGCCTCCGAGGTGGGACCCCCACCCTGCCCCGCTCCCTGCGCCTCCCCACCGTGGGACCCTCGGTCATCCCTGGATAGGTCCTGGGCCCAGGGCCGCCCCTGGGGCTGCAACCCAGGAGGGGAAAACCCTCTGGGCAGAGCCGGGACTTGCTCCTAGCCCTGGGCCAATAGCCCAACCGGCCCCACAGCACCGTGCCTCAGTTTCCCCTTCCAAAAAAAAAAAAAGGGGATAACGGTGGGACCAGAGGGCAATGACAGTGACCTTCACGTGGCTGCCAGGTGGCCCTGGGGTGACTTTGCTCCGAATTTGGGTGTTCAGTCCCCCCGACGGGCCCGGGAGGCAGTAGCTGTGGGTGAGCTGGGAACAGACGGGATGGGATATAAATGAGTTGTTTCTCGCACACGTGTAATCCCTCCTAATGGCTTTCGCACGCTTTCTGTGAAAAGCCTAAAAATATACGCAGATTCTCATCAAAACCCTCATCTGAATGCAAAATACACGCCGGGAGGGGGTCAAGGGTGGGAGAAGGGGGGGATTATTTGGAATAAGGGGCATTGCCCTCCCAGCACCGCCCGTTTAGGGGGGGAAATCAGCCAAATTCAGCTAAAAATTGCGATGCGGCCCCTGGACGGGGAGAGCTGGGGCGCGTCCCACGGCGCAGCACCCTCCCCGGTCCCCATTTGGTGGGAACCCAGAGCCGCCCTCCTCTTTGGGGGTGCGAAACATCGCGGGGGGGGGGGGTCTGCCTCGGGGCCCCCACCTGAGCCCCTTCTCTCTGGTTTAATTGCGCTGTAATGAGCAGGATCCAAATTAATAATATTAAAAAAAAAAAAAAAAGGGTATTAATATCATCAGCGAGAAGCTGGGGGTGGGGCAAAATCCGGGGAAAGGTTTTGGGTGGTGCAGAAGCGCAGCGGGGATGGGTCGGGGTCCCGGGTGGAGGGGTCCCCGGGGGGGTCCCTGGGGCCGGGAGGGGACCGGAGCGGGGACAGCGGCGGCCGGGGGCGCGTTGCTGGGGCTGCACCGCCCCGCCGTGGCCGCGGCCACCCCTGCAGGGGACGGAGCAGGGAGGCCGAAGTCCCTGCTGGTCCCCACCAAGGGATTCTCAGCCGAGAGGTGGCCCCCCCCACGCGCGGAGGGGCGAGCGAGGTGTCTGTACACGAGAGTCGGGGTCCCACGGGTGCTGCCCGGCTGCCACAGGGTCCTTTTCTACTCCGCTGCGGCCCCGTTTGGAAGCGGGAGATCTTGATCCGTCGGGTCAGGGGGAGCGTGGTGGATCCCAGACGATGTGATGGATCCTGGACGATGTGATGGACCTTGGGTGTCGTGATGGACCCCAGCTGACATGATGGACCCCGGCTTATGTGATGGCTCCTGGATGTCACGATGGACCCAAGCTGACATGGTGGCTCATGGCTGATGTGATAGATCCCGGCTGATGTGATGGATCCCAGCTGATGTCATGGACTCTGGGTGTCGTGGTGGACCCTGGCTGATGTGATGGACCCTGGGTGTCATGATGGACCCCTGCTGACATGATGGATCCTGGCCAACATGATGGATCCTGGCCAACATGATGGATCCCAGCTGATGTGATGGATCCCAGCTGATGTGATGGATCCCTTCGCACCCCTTCTCCAGCAGCAACCAGCAGCCATGCTCAGAAGTAACCAAAGCTGGGCCTGCACAGAGCGACCCAGCCGTGTCCTCCCCGGCAGGCCCCCGCCGTGCCCCGTCCCTCACCCCGGCATGGCCAACGCCGCTGGCCGTGGGGCGGCTGCCCCAGCCGTGCCAGCTCAGGTGCTGCTGGCCGGATCCTTCCCCCCGGCTCAGGCACGGAGCGGGAGTTTGCAGGTCTGGGCAAGAGCTAAAACCACGGAACTGGTTCCTAGACACCTTTGCTGCCGTGGTGGGACAGATGCCCAGGGTTAACCCCAGACCCACGGGTGTCCAGAAGAAGACAGAGCCAGGGCAGACTCTTGAACCTGAGACGTATGCTCAATGCTAATTTACATTAAACTTAAAAAAAAAAAAAAAAAATCCCTTGCTTTCACCACATTCTGCCCCAAATCCACAGCCCCGCTGCTGCGGCCTCGCTGAGCTGGGTTGAACGAAGCGTTAAAGAGCCTTAAGAGCCCCAAAGGCTCCGGGACGTGGGACCCAAGTGCTGCTCTAACCCTCGTGGCTCGGCACGACTTTATTGCAGGGGCTGGCTTCAAACCCGGGGCAAAAAAGGTGTCAGGAAGCCCAAGTCAGCTCTCTCCGCTAAATTTAGCAACCACGGGTGTGAAAACTGATTAAAACCACTGCTGGGTCACAGGGGTATTGGTTTATTGTTGAGGGGTGAGAAGCAGAAAGTGGCAGCGTCAGAAGGATCAGTAATTTGATGCATACTCCAAAATGAAACATTTTAATGCCCTGAGGCAAAAACCTAATTTCCTGTAAAATGGGAAGTTTCTTCCCCTCCATCAATTTATCGCACGTCACCTTATTTGCACAAGCGCTCCAACTTAATCAGGATTTCCCAAATTATTCTGGTCACCACAGGGACAGGGACGGTTCTGCGCACTTGTAAATGGAGAAAAATTGGTGGCAAGAGGCCAGTTTTCTCCCCGAGCAAGGGTGACACACGGAGTCCTGTCCAGCGGCACGGGGCGACGAAACGCAGAGCTGGAGCTTCCCCGAGACGGGGAATTGGGGGATTAAAGGGCAAAGGCAGACTGAGAAGCTGCACATGAACAGGGGCTGGGCAGCAGATGATGGACGTGGAGCAGGGGTGGGACGCGATGCAGGCGAGGACAGTCCGTCCTCGCTTTGCTCGCCCGGTGCTGGGCTCCAAGCTGAGCGTCACCTCTTGGGAAGGAGAGCTTGGGACTGGGGAAAGTCTCCATGGAAACACGAGCGCGGTGTTTGCTCTTGCTTTTCCAGCAGTTCTCAATGAACCAGAAAACATCGTGGCGCTCAACGTTGCTGGGGCATCCCCACCTCGGCTGCCAGGTGCAGCTCCCCAGCACCTTTCCTCCCCATGCCCCAAAAAGTGAAGAAGAGGATGAGAAGATGAACAGGTTCTGCACAACCATCAACTCCGCGGACCACCAGCCTGCGAAGAGGGCAGGAGGGAGGGGAGGATGAAAGCAGCAGAGGAAACCACGAGCAGAAGATGCGAGGTACCAGGGAAAGCCATTCCCTGCCCCTCCCTGCAAGAGCTGCCGTGCTTAAAACAACCGAGACACTTGGTGGTTGTTCGCCTCCAACTGACTGCCCAGAAGATGGAGGCTGCGGGTGCTACGAGTTTGTACGCGCTCTGAAGAGGTTTACATGCGCTCAACGAGGCCGGGGGGGGAATCCAAAGAGCCAAACCGCCAGCCCCCAGGAGGAGCGATGGCAACAGCGGGAGGCAGCGATAGCTACGTGGTCGCTCCGCTCTTCGTTTTCCAGGTGTATCTGCTGCTCAGAGCGGCACGGCCGCCCTCGGCCGACGCGGGAAGGCTGCTCTTCCAGGGAAAAAAAAAAAATAAAAAAAAGAGGCACAAAGTTGCGGGGGCGGCACTACCGAAGGTGTTCAAAGTAAAGACAAAGCCAGATTCGAAAGTTCTGTATTTTTCAAAATAAAGATCACACGTTGTTTAGAGACAATCTACAACAAGAGTTACAAAAAATAGTCGCCCAGGCATAAGCATACACAGGTTTGTTAATTATACACATATGGTTACAAGTGTGCTTGCAAAAAAGTTCATTGGAAATATACACAAGGCTCTGTAAATGTACACCGTGTAGTGTTACAATTCTATATTCAAACAAGGAAAATTGACAGTATGTTACATTCACTTACAAGTAGACAAAATGCAAAATACAGTTCATCTTCTGTACAAAAAGGGAAGGTGATTCACACTTTACAAGGTGAAAAGGGACTCTGATTGTAAGGAAAACTAGGGGGGGCTGTACTTTTGCACTTTTTGTTTCTTACTGTCACAAAATAAGCAAAACATTACTTTTTAAGATTCAAAAAAACACTATTTCGAACTGAATCATTTTTGTAGAACATTTAGAAAGGATCGCTACTGTTCAACTAGGTGACAAATAAAACCAAGCATTTATTTTTTTTCCTTTTAAACATTAACTAGGCTGTATAAAGAGAACATTTCCTTCAAAAGAAAAAATTTACTTCTGGTTGAAATTACAATTTACAATATACAACACTATATGCTACGACCATAAAAGGTGTGAATATACACTGAAATGCACAGGTTTTGCTAATTCTTTTTTCTTACCAAAAAACGGGTTTATGTCGATTCAAACTTCTCCACATTTACATTACAGAGGTTTACAAATGTACAATTGTACAGTCAGAAGTATGTTCCACTACTAGGGTACATTATAGATACAGATCAGACATCAAAACAAGAAAATACTACAAATTTTTATATATGTAAAGTCTACACCAAGTATACACTATATATTTATAGAAGCAAGACCAAAGCCGAGTTGGATTTTTTTTTTTTTTTTTTTTCCCCTCATGCTAAATAATCAAATTGTGTCTCTCAATATCAACAGAACAAACCGAGCAGGCAGTAAACAAGTACACCCGCCTGCCTCCCCTCTTGCTTTTAAAAACTTTCTGGGTGTTTTCTTCCCCCAAAACAACAGCTAAGCTCCCTCCTTTAGCATGTTATACTCAAAAAAAAAAAAAAAAAAAAAAAAAAAANCCTTTAGCATGTTATACTCAAAAAAAAAAAAAAAAAAAAAAGAACAATTAAAAAGTTTCAAAAAACTTAATTTTTTTTTTTTAAACCGAAGCTTTAGCAAGTTGAATTTTTTTTTATTTATAAACAGCGTTAAATGCGTCATTTGTGCCATTTAACTAAAATTCAAACTTCTTGCTTGACTTTTGACTAAAAGGAGAAAAACCAGGTATTTGCAAAAAAGTTGCCTGCAAGGCAGATGAATTAAAAACGGGGTTTTTTTTGTTTGTTTGTTTGTTTTCTTCAAACCAACCACCCTGAAAGTTTCCACATTTGGAATATAGATACAACAGTGAACAAAAATGTGGCCTTCCATGTACATTTGATACCTATGTACAAGTATTCTATACACCAGTAAAACAGCAGGGCAATTAGTTAATTAAAAAAAATAATTAGTACATGTTATGCATAATAAAATTAAAGAAATTTACAAAGGCTTTTCTTTTTTTTTTTTCTTTTTTTAGCAGTTTAGCAACCATAAAACACGTTCTAGCTGTATATATTGGAATATTGTCGGTTGCTGGTTGTAGATGCCGGATGGCCAAGTGAGCTCCTCCCCAGTTCGCTGCCTCAAATGATACCGTTCGGTGGTCCACAAATGGGCCCTAGGTCCACCCCGTTCTTCATGTAGTATTTCTCCAGCTTGGCCAAAATGTGTTTGCCGTAGGTGTATTTACGCAGGGTAGCGATGTGAGGCCGGATCTAGGAGAGAAAAGAGGAGCGAGTGAAGCTTAGGAACCCAACTTACGGCCACGTCGATCCTGAGCGAGCTCTGGGTACCGTACGGTGAGAGTGCCGGCCACCAGGAGACCAGAAGACCGCAAAAATGCCTGAAATATTAAAGCGTCATTTGCTGTAATCACCTCAATTACTGTGAATCAAGTTAATGTTCCATAACTCACTGATGCTATTTTTAGCAGGAACTTCTGATCAAGCAGGTGGCATCGTCTTGAGCCGTATTACTGGAATCCAGCTGGATCACAGAATTACAGAATCGTTTGGTTGGAAAAGACCTTTAAGATCATCGAGTCCAACCGTACCTGGCCACCACTAAACCATGTCCCTAAGCGCCTCGTCTGCCCGGCTTTTAAATACCTCCAGGGATGGGGACTCCACCACTTCCCTGGACAGCCTGTTCCAGTGCTTGACAACCCTTTCCGTGAAGAAGTTTTTCCCAATATCCAATCTAAACCTCCCCTGGCACAACTTGAGGCCATTGCCTCTCGTCCTATCACTTGTTCCTTGGGAGAAGAGACCAACCCCCACCTCGCTGCACCCTCCTCTCAGGCAGTTGTAGAGGGCGATGAGGTCTCCCCTCAGCCTCCTCTTCTCCAGGCTGAACAACCCCAGGTCCCTCAGCCACTCCTCACAGCACTTGTGCTCCAGACCCTTCCCCAGCTTCGTTGCCCTTCTCTGGACACGCTCCAGCACCTCCATGTCCTTCTTGGAGTGAGGGGCCCAAAACAGAACCCAGCACTCAAGGTGCGGCCTCACCAGTGCCCAGTACAAGGGCGTGATCACTGCCCTGGTTCTGCTGGCCGCACTATTTCTGATACAAGCCAGGATGCCATTGGCCTTCTTGGCCACCTGGGCACACTGCTGGCTCATGTTCAGTCAGCTGTCGATCGTGTCGACGGATCTGAGTGTGTGGATGGATACAAGGCTTTGTCCCAAGAGAGGAGGCTGGGAAGACACGACCCCTGGGTGCTCGAGCTTCCCAAGGGTGCCCTGACACTCTGCCCGCAGCCGGGGGCAAACACACTAAGGCAGAAAAGGCCTCAGAAGGGTCTAGTGGGGCTGAGCAGCTTTTGCTGAACATGAGCAGGGTCTTCTGCCTCCTTCCAGGCCACAACTTCAAAAAACTGCTAAAAGCCTGACAGAGTTGCTGGTATGAATTCCAGCAGTCTATTTGAAAGAGCTACTGGGAGAGACAGAATCACAGAATCATTTGGTTGGAAAAGACCTTCAAGATCACCGAGTCCAACCGTACCTGTCCACCACTAAACCATGTCCCTGAGCACCTCGTCTGCCCGGCTTTTAAATACCTCCAGGGATGGGGACTCAACATGCAGTGTTCCTGGGCTGAACAGCAGTTTAAATTTCTGAACCTGACAATGAAATGTTATTTTAAGCAGAGAAGAGGTCTGTGGAAGCAAACTTCACCCGCTCACGCTACTTCACAGTACAATCCACTTTCAATGCTGCTGTAATGACTGTAGCCAGAGTAAAACCACCTTTACTGCCTGAGCACCCAAACAAGGAAAGCTGGTTCTGTTGTCGTAACATCATTATGCTGCTGAAGTTCTCCTGGACAGTGTCAGAGGAGGAGATGTAAAAGCAATTCATTTTCATTACCAGATGAGAAATATCCCACACCACCAGCACGTTCCTTGAGTAACACAATTACAATGGACTTTTTACTCTACGGCGGAAGCTGCAGACGGGATGAGAAAATAGCCAGAGCACGACGTACAGCACTCCCCGCTCCCCGCACAGATACATCACCATTACCGCCCGAGCCAGGGCTGACTGTAAAACTCGCACGGGAAATCCATCCCAAACTCATCCTATTTCATCAGCTCAGCCTCCAAGCGTTTAAATTCCTATTTCAGTTCAAGGACCCAGCTTGTAATAATCATAAATTGATGCCTTGGCCCTCCCCACATCCCATTTCCAAGGAGGTCTGACTGCTGCTCTGGGGTTAAGGAGAAGAAAAGCTCCCCAGGTCCAACAGTTCATTCTTTGTTCGTCTTCACTTCTACAACTTTTTTTTTTTTTACTGACAGAACTGACTATTAAAATTACTTTTCAATATTTTTTTTTAAAATAAAAGCGCTGTCCTTAACAATAACACAAACAGCTTGTTTGTACTAACAGCAATTTTCACAACCCAAAAGCAGCAGTCGATACACTCGGTTTTCCCAGGCTTTCATTCAGCTTGCTAGCGTAGCTGAAATCTTCGTATTCAGTCAGTCCTATTTAGCTGTCATCCCAGTCCTATTTTTGACAACCACACTGATAACCTAATTAGCATTTTATTCAAAAGACTTTGCTTGACAGGAAAAAGAACGTGTCAGTGAAGATCATTCCTTTTTTTTTTTTTTCAATATATATCTCTCCATATATAGATTAGCAAAGTTATAGGTCATTCTGCTACAGTTCAACAGCGTGTATCCCTTGCCATATGTTTTTATTTAATGATCTTTATAATTTCTTTCGGACTAGTACAGATTTTGGTTTAAAAGCACCACTCTGAATGATTCCTAAACCTAAGAGTTAACCTCCTGAGGATTATTTCAGCTGCATGTTATGTTGTTTATATACTGATCAACTGCCTTGTGTAGGTAAAAATCAGCTCCCTCACACAGATAATACCCACTTCTTTTTACAGAAAAATCACTCAGTCCATTTTACTCTAGGATTCTTAAATGCACTTGATTTCATTGGGATTTGAATACCTGACACTCTTCACAGTTCCTCTTAAAAATAAACAAATACGGGGTTTTCCAAGCCAGTGTTAGTCAGTATTTTATTTCTAAGAAGAGGTCTAGCCGTAGCTGCTATTTTTCACAAAGAACAGACCCTAAAACATGTGACTGAAGAAAATAATCTACACTTTTAAAAGCATTTTTTTTCCCATTCATTACAATTATGAAGACGTGCAAATGCGACCTTTAAAAGCAGAAAAACGAAGACATCACCCGACTTCTAGAGCTTCATGCCCTTGGGGCAGCAGGCATATAGCCTTGGGAGGTAGGACTGGCAGCAGTGCACATTTAATCCCAAAATGCCTTCATTTGTGACAAATATTAAGTCCTGAAACCGTTACGCATTCAAACACTGCAGCATAATGCTAAACTGTGGAAGTCTCTCATCAAAACCGTATTCAAAACTGAGAAAGAGAGAATTTGATGAATGGCTCCAGGCTCAAGACGCTACAGGAACGCACCCCATTAGCGTGGTGTTATCAGCCAACCCGACTGTCCTGATCAGGGCTGTAAAGCGGGGACATGAGGTGACAAGGCAGCGCTGGCAGCCCTCAGAAACGCAACCAGCAGGTCCACGCTCGGGCTTGAGGCGTGTCGAGGTCTGGCTCGGCTCCACTGAGCGTATAAAACTGCTCTCATCAGCGAACGCTGTTCTCAGTGAGGGCAAGTGTGTCGTCATCGCCAGACCTTCAGAGGGTCCCCAGCAAAGGCACCAACCCGACGGCCCTGCTGCAGTAAATCTTGGCGGTTTTTAGCAGCGTTTGCTACGCCACGAGTGCAGAACTAGGTTACTAGGTCAGAAGAGACTGCCAGAAGCAACCAGCTAGTTTTAACTCCAAATGGCAACCCGTTATTTCACATTTTATTTCAGTTACTATTGAAATACGCAACTTAGAAATACCTCCGTCGTTGGGAAATTCTAATGGCAAAAGCAGTCACCTCACCCTTATTTTCTCTCCGCGACCAGCGTGGCAGCGATAAGCCTTACATCCTTATCAATCGACAGCAGCTGCTTACCTTGTGCATGACAATCTTCCGCTGAGCTGGTTCTGCCACATCGATCATCTTCTGTACCACGTAGTTGGCGTACTGATCTTTCATCATGGTGTATAAGGCACTGTGAGGGCCATCATTCATAGTGCACACCTCATCGATCAACACGGCACGCTCCGTACGGGAGGCGTGAGTAACGCATTTCTCCACCACGTTGCTGCAACAATAAAAGGACAATCTATGAGCACGCAGCATCTCTGCTGGGCTTTTCATTCAACCCCAAGGAGATCTCTTATGCTTCTAGCAAGGGCAGACCATTTGGGAGAGACATATGTGCTGGCACAGACGTTCAGCAATGTGAAACAGAAGAGCAGTCCAAGGAACTTGGGATCTGAGTGGGAATTTGGGTAAAGGATCAGTTCAGGTTTTATTTCACCCAAATTTGTACAACTCTACAATGATGCTGTATTTGAGATCAGCGTCTGTTCTCAGTGTGCCCATCAGAGAAGCAGATGAGGTTGTTCTTTGTTTGGTTTTCTCAGTACTGGAACTCAACAGGAACAGAGGTCCAAGGTTAGAACAACAGGGAAATGCTTATTCAGGAACGAAAGATCTGAGCAAAGGCAGAGAGCTTCCAAAATTCCTGAATATATTAGATGACTAGTCTCTGCTCTCCAGAGGGCCAAGCTAAATAGGATATATGAAAGGGGATGGAGAGTTTTGCTAGTCTTATCTTCTGCATCCCTGACTGAATCATAAAATCACCAAGTGGTTTGCCACAACTAGTGTTCAGCTCAGGGGACATCCTACACTAATTAACGCTCCATCTGGAAAGAAGTTTAGAAAAAAAGAGCAAGGCAAGTCAGGGAGGGAGAATCTGAAATAACAACATTAAGACCACGCTCTCGTAATTCTTGTTAATGTTACACTTCCCTTGTGTCCATAAGTATTAAAGCACTCCTTTACTAACCATAAAAAGGTGAGAATATTAAAGCCTTTGAAGAGCTCAGCCCTCATGTTCAAATGGCTAGAAACACACACAAAAGGAATTTACAAAAGTGGGAAGTATTACTTCGTCTTGACATCCACCAAGGTACCTGGATTTTGCTTCTACCCATGTGTAGCTCTGCAGCGTCTGGACTAACAACCTCGGACTGCTGCATCTGCCCTAAGAGGATATCATTACGTGTGTGTCTCAAAAAGGACTGCAAGACTTAGCATATAAAAAGCACAGATTGTTCTGTGAAAAGCGGGATGAAAAAGAATTGTTGCCGCATTGATTTCCCAAACTCCCTTGTGGCTTGACACAGGATCCCAGGGGCAGTGAAACGCTCTTACGGCATGTTATTATCCAAGGGATAGCGACCACTTAAAAAACACCAAAACAAAAAAAACAACACACACAAAAACTCTTGGTCAAGGTCAGGAACTTGGATTAGAGCAACTCTTCCACGTCTTCATCCTCCTTCATTACAAGTAAAACTTACCTTGCCAGTCACCCATCCCAGTTTACAAGCAGTTATAAATAGCACTCTGTTGTTAAGCAAAACGTTATTTTCACCTCCTTTCACCTACCTACACCCCACCCCTAACCCTTCCGCAACTCTAGCATGTGTCCATGCTCCCACGGGGCACGGAGACTTTAAGGAACAGATTCATACCTAGCAAATTTATGTTGACTCAACACGAGCACGTTGCCTCTAATTTCTGCTACAATCTTGCTCTTATCCTCAGGCCGACCATGTTCTAGTACATGCTGGATAACATAGTTCCCATACTGATCCTGTTTGAGAGACAGCAGAAGTGTGTGACAAAACGCAGAGAGGAACCATTAACATCAAACTAATTCCCAATGTGCATTGGGACTTAGAAACTTGAACTAATCAAAACATCTACTGTATAAATCATGTAAATACTTTCTACTTCTACAAAAATGTGCATTCTGGAGTTTTACCAGGAGGTAAATACTACATCTTTGTACCAATTATAAAACTCAAAACAACTTCCTTGAACATGAAATGTCAATATCCTGCTTACTTTGAGTTTCTTTGCTTTCTCCAGGTTCAAACATACCAAACCACACATCCTGGAGGGTTGCGCCATGGTTCTAGCTACGGGAGACTGTCCTTACGCATGTTCATATTCTGAATGTGTGTATATTCAGATCACAAGATATACATTTATCCTGTTCACAATACCGGAGGCATGACCCGATGCCTCATCTCTATGCCCAACCTCTTCCCACTTTCCATATCCTGTATGCTCATGTATTTAGCACAGGGTTCATTTGCTGTTATATCCATCATGCCCCATCTTAGAAAAACATGTTCTCAGAAGGACTGCAAGGAAGAGGAAAGGTGGGGTAGGCATAAACCCAACACATTTTAAGAACCCCAATTACTTGGTATTTTCTTTTCCTAGAAGTAAATCAGCTCTTCGCATCAACTCCCTTAAGATCTTACCCGCGCTGTAACTTCTGGAGTGAAGCATTAGGACACACGCCCACTCAATACTTAAGATCCTTTTCAAAAAGGAAAGTAACTACAACTTTGATACCTGCTGGATATTTGCACATAGCCAAAACAATGAGCAGTGATTTTCTTGTCTGCCATGTTCCTTCCCATTCCTTCTCAGGAGCAGAGCCCCTGTGTTCAGACGACCCCAGCAGAACTACAGCTGCAGCCCCAAATAGGCTGCCAGGAGCTTTCCTAATACAAAGCAGTAACCGAGAAACACCTCGCAGCACCCACATTCCCCTTTCCCACACTGACCTGAACAAGCTGCTCGGTGTGTTGGTGAAGTTCCTCCAAGATGGGAAGGGTCTGCTCAGGAAGACAGTGCTCGAGGATCCTCTGGATCACGCGACAGCCATACGGATGTGTAGACAACGCAAAAACCTGCATTCAACAAAGACAGGCAAGCACAGGCAGCAACGCATCTGTTAGTCTTTGTCAATCCTAGAAACCTTTCGGAATTCAATGAACACACGGTGCTTTTTCCCAGGCACGGTAGGTAACGCCAGCTTGCAGCACGGTAGCTCCAGACAGCATAAACCCAAACTGGAAACATCTGCTCCCCGCTGCCACAGGACTAACTGGGTGATCGCAGGCACGTCACATCCCTACCTGTGCTTCAGCTTCCCCATTCATGAAACAGGAAAACAAATGGTAAAGCCTCTTGATTAATAAAAAGAACACTGGGGCCGCCAAGCATTATTAGAAGCTGTGTTAAAACACTGTTTCAGAAGAATAAACCCAGCATACTGTTTGCCAGCTACGGATTTTAAGCTATGTAAGAAACGGTATGAACCAGAAAGGTTAAAAATGCTCAGCAAAGGATTTTCCTCAACTATTCGGATTCATTTAAAATCCTTAACTGCGCTTAGGAGAAGCGACAACAAAGAACAAACTTTCTCATTTCTAATGGATTACCAGATCTGTTGGTAAGAACACGACACGTTTTATTACTGCTACACAGTTTTCCGTCTAAAGCGCAAAGTCCTATTTGGTTGCTTAAAATTAACAAAAGTAGCAAATCCAAGCACCGAAGTTAAATTGACAGTCTACAAATTTTTAATAACTACTGAGTAAACTGTGCAGGAAAACAGGACTTGAAGTGCCATTAACTGCAGAAAAATAGTCCTGAGGTGATAAGTTTAATCTTTCATATGAAAGTTCAGATGAAACCGGGATGGCTGGTCAAAGAAATGTCAGCGCCATCAACCAAGTTCCCGGAGGTATTTCTGCCTCACCTAACTCCCCAGTGGAAGGTCCAAAGCTAAACTTTAACCAGCAAATCTGCTGAGCAAGTTTCCAGCTAGAATCCTGCTTGTTTTGACATAGTCAAGCAAGTCGCCACTTTCCCAGCTGTTCCAGGAGCAGCCAAACTAATAAAGCCTGGTTCCTGCTATAAAAACCCCAGGCTATCCTCACATGCCTGTGGCAAAACCCTCAATACTTCAAAGTCCCCCTCCAAGGCCAATTAAGTTGAAGCTGGAAACGCCCAAACCAGCGCTTTTGTAATGGAAGACAAGCTGACTACAGGCAGAATAAAGCCAGCTACAAAATTAATGACCAGGACACCAATTCAAGAGAGGATACCAAGAAAAAACTGAGAGAACAAAGCACAAGTAACTGCCCTTTTCTCGACGAAACTCATGTTTTTCCCCTGGTCCAAGACCCTTGGGAAACAGCAGCCCCCTAAGCCATCCTCACAGAGAGGATGGTAATGAAAGTTTGCTCTACCCATCACAAAACTCCGCTCACCACCTTTACTATGAAGATGAATTAATGAGAGGCTCGTTTTCCCCTCCATCAGTCAAGAAATACTTGATGTTCCAGGAAAACAGATTTTTGCAATGATGCTTTACTGTGATATACCTGCACAAAAATGATAACAGAGACATGACCAAAGAGTTTCTAGGCACCCTAACGCTTTCAACTGATGCTTGCTAAAATTTAAAATCCAAACTATTTGTACCAGTTACAGCCACTATCACGCTATTCAAAGCGACACGTAAGAATACAAAGAATGAGAGTCAGTATCTTGGTTAAGGACTTACCTGTCCCTTAAACGCATCAATGATAAACTGCAGGGACTGAGGCTGCACACACTCAATACACTTCTGCACCACATGGTTACCGTTCTGGTCTTTCACACACTTCAGGACGTGGCCATCCAACTCCCGTACCATCTCATTCTATTAAGAGGAGAGAAAGACAAACAGAAAGCACCACCAGGATTCACGGCTGATAAATGCAAAGTTTTCACTGCTAAACGTGGTAAAGAATATGAAAGGTCTGAAGGATGCACTGATGTATTTCAAACTGGAAGTTTTCCAGCGGCCAAGTGCTGAGATGAAGCCTGCTGCGCTACAGAAACCACCCAGAAAAATACTACTGCGAAATGAAGATGAAACACTCATTTCATTAAACATGAGTGTCCTCTTACAAGTATCCAAATTTAAGAAATTTTACTGATACACAACGTTACCGTGCATCCCCCATTCCCTCCTCTGCTCCCCTGAAAGAGAAAGAAATTTAAAATGCCCAAACTTCACAAACTTTTCGGGTATGAACTTCATATGTCACTAAAATGCTGTCAGCACTGGGGTAAGAGCTTGCTAGTATTTTACATAGGCAAGGTAATATTGTATGATAATTAAAGAAACCAAGACGACAAGGTTTAGATACGACCAAAGTAACACACATGCAGGCTGAAAGATTCACAACTGGAAAACAGAGAACGTCAGTTTTTGGGAATTTAGTGACACGACAAAATTGGGCGAATTCAGTTTTGCAACTGATACAAAACGAGGCATTTCAGGAGTACAGCGTACTCAAAAATACCATTCTGGAAAACAAATCAGTAAGTCCTCGGACCAGAAGTGCCAGAGTTTGAGCCACCACCCACCGCTCTGCTGACAAGCGTGTCAGCAGCTTAGCCCAGGCTCGACCTAAAGAGAACGTGCATTCCTAAAGCCTGTTTCAGTTTTTTAATTTAACAACCTACATTGAGATTCCTGTATTACGATCCCTAACACCTTTATTAGCTAGCTTGCCTAGCATATTTTTCATCTTAATTCATTGTTCATAAAACCCTAGAGGAATTCCTTTATTAATGAGCTTTGAGTGGGACTCTGGCTATCATCCACATCTCTCCAGCGCCAGGCCTGGCTCAACAGGAACTAGGAGCTCCTCATACATCTCTCTGCAGGGAAGCAGAATATTGACCCACATATCAAAGCAGTGATATCTCAGCGAATATTAAAGGCGAAACTCTGGCACTGCTTCCTTCAAGGGATTTAGAAGTATCTTCTAATTCACCATCGTTCTCCGTTTCCCCTACATATGTAATCTGATTTCAGGGAATTAACAGAGAACCAACACCGTTATCAGTTAAGTGGAACAAGGAGATAACAATGAGACCCAAGAACGGTGTCACAAACTTTATCATGCACATAAAACGTAACAAACGTGCCATAAACCAAACCAAAAGAACACCAGCCACAAGAGGAACAGAAGGTCGCAGTTCAGGTCACCAAACGGCAAGGAACGTTCAACATCAAGAAGAAAGTTAAAATTGAAACTTACAATTACCTGCTGGTCTGGGGGAATAAACTCGAGGGCCTTCTGGATCACCCTACAGCCGTACATCTGCAGAGCCAGGGACAGAACATGCCCACGGATACGTTCTGCCAAGGCTAACTTCTGTTCCAGGCTGCCAAACTGGGAAGATAAAAGCCAATCACCACAAGCACAAAACCCTCACGTGGCCAAGCGGCGCAGCAGCCCTCCCACGCCGTCACGCTGAAGTGTTAAACAAGAAACGCTGTGCCTACTGACGAGAAAGAAAATACCAACCACACCTCAATGGATGTGAACAGGCACAAGCCAGACGTCTGTTCTGGGTCTGTCAGACATGCCTGACACATGTGAAACAAACTCCAAAGTCAAAGGTGCTGGAGCCACCAGGGTGACACGTGCCAGTTCACTAACCCTTGACAGGGTTGCTATAAAATTACTGGATAAAAAAACCACCAAGGCTTGGTGGAGAAGGGACAGACCAGTTTCAAGAAGGAGAGATGGGCGCCTGCCCAACCTCCTGGTATGAAAACACAACACTTTCTTCCAGTGGATGCTGTTCACTGGAAGAGTTTCTTTTGTTCCTAAATATGTGAGCACTTGACAGCTCGGCACAGAATCCTTGAAAAGTCTTGTTGGACCTACATCTCCTGGATATGCTGCTATTTGTTCCTACACCTTTTGCACCTCAAAGCAAAGTGTTACTTTTCAGATGAATCTTTATGAGTCCCACACCTCAGTCACCCCAACAGGAATGATGCAGCAGCCTGTGGGGAGGAGATGACAGCAGTGTTGACAGTTATCCATCGTTTTAGCCAAATAGCAGGGTTTTCTACGAGCTCATCCAGTACCTCAGGACAGCAGGCATCCGAGTAAGACTTGCAGGGGAATGCAGACTTACTTCAAAGAACTTCTGGATGACGTAATTTCCAAATACATCGACCATCAACTGATAAGCTGCCTGGAGGATCTCGTTGAACACAAGCTGACGTTCTGCTGGGGTAGCACGCTCCAGTTTCAGCTGAATAAACCTGAAAAAATAGGGCTGGTGTGATGCCACTGGCATATATATGCCCGCAACGCATCTGTTAATACAAACCCATTCAAAAACTTAATACACTGAGCTCTTATAAAGCACAAATCTTTAAAACACTGTTGCCCTATCCAGCTATCTGAAACCTCGGGTGGTCGCAGCCATGAGGTCCACGGCCACACGTCATTGTTGGCACCCCAAAAATCTCCTCATTCCAAGCAAAGCAGATCTCAATAGAACAATACAGCAAGGTCTCGTGTCTGGGCGGCTCTTTAAAGTGAGTTAAGCTATGCCGGTGGGACTAGCAAGCAAATTATGAAGCAAGCAAGCTCCTCTTTAGAGAAGGGACTCCTGCTATCAGCATTTGTACCCAAACACTCTTTTCCAAAGAAGGGTCAGAATGTTACACCGCTCGGCTTTTCGCACCTCCTTTTCCCTGTTCTGCCTCTCTGCTTCAGGACGTGATGCAAATTACAAACGATGCTAACTCAAAGAGCAGCTGTCCCAAAAGCTTCCCATAGCGCAAGGTTTTTAATCCCACCTGGATCCATGCTGATCTTGGGAGAACTCCATGATGTGACCAGCAATCTCCCTCAGCTGTAAATTAGGGTACCGGTTATTGCGAAAGTCTTCAAGCAGCCTGCTTCGGCCAGAGGGCATGACATCAGACATCCCATAGCGCAAGCGAGATGAAGGGAAGAGCGTACTGCTGGGGCTGAAGAGGCTGGAGGCACTGCTTGCGCTGCGGTACTTGGCTTCAGCTCCAGGAGCAGCAGAGATGTAACGGCCGCTCCCATTTGTGAGCCCTCCTGCAAGTCACAAAAACAAGGGTATTTCACAAGATGGAAATGAAGCGGCCGAGGGATTAATTTACAACCTGTGCACGCCATTTTACTTCTAATTACTCCTCGTCCACCGAGATGGGTTTCTGACACGGTTCAACTAAGCTAAGCGAGCTGCCCCCAAAATAATTTGGATGGGGACGCGTTCAAACGCAACTCCTTAGCACGGCACCGTTGTATTGTTAGGATCAGCTACAGATTCAGCAAAGAACAGACTGTAACAACTTCTGTTCCTCACTCTGTGTCAAAACTGTCTAAAACAGACAAAATTGTCAATTCCACCACTTGCTAACTTGCTGTTTCTAATTACCTTCTCTTCCATCCTCAGTTTTTTTCCCACCTATCCTGCTGCCGTGCAAAGGAGTGATTTCAAAGCAGCATACCGAGGGTGGGGACAGAATGAAGACAAAATTAGATAAGAAAAAGGCAGCAAGAAGCAAGTACAAAAATTTTGGATCTAAAACCCCAATCGCTATTAAATACAGGTAAATAAATAACAGCAAATTAAAACCCACAAATAAATACTTTAAAAAATGGTGTGCTTTCACAAATGCCCTAACGATTTTCATCCACGTTAAGACAGCTGCCGAGTTACCCAGTAACAGGTATGGGGAATAGGTAATGCTTCATCGTACAGGCAGCAAACTGCAAGCGTTGATAGGAACCAACTTAAACCTTTAAGCGCTGTTTCCTTGCCTGTAGTTTTTCGAAATTCGCTTCAGAGCTATGGCAGAGGACTCTTCCCTTTCTTGCAGGGCTCGGGATCCCTCTGCTGGTCAAAGACCGCAAGATGCCGTGAGCGAGGATGGTTTTTCCTGGGTGGGACAAAGTCCTCCCAAGAAAAATGTTCTTATCGCATGGGAACCTGCCACCTGAAAGGCCAACGTGAGGCAGCGAGAGCAAACCACCTGGGAAAAAAAAGCTACAAGAAGTCTTTGCAAAGGAGGGAAGATCTTCGAGGCAAACATCGGTAGGCCTGTCTGAAAAGAGACCAGACCTCTTCGTGGCAGCCGTGCACATGACAGTGTCTGAAATAAAACTATTAAATAAAATAAGAGCCGAGTGAACTGCACTCCTCTGCCATCAATGCCTGAAGGAAGCTCCCGTGCAGGAAACACTATATGAGAATTAAGCATCTGACAACAGCCTAATTAAGTTCCCCTGTCTCTGAGCTGGGCAAACCTGTTCCAACTTCTCCGGACCTGGTGCCAAACCTCACGGCGAAGGAGACTTGAGAGCGTCTTGTTCACATCTCTTTCTCATGCTTTCTCACATGGTGTGGCCATCATCTTCTCTATCTACCTGACTTCTTAATTGAGCAAGAACTCCAAAAAGTGACTAAGTGATATTCCTTACTGCTGGAAGGACCAGGATATTCAAAGGAACAGTAAATCACCTCTCGGGTAAAGGAAACCCAACAGCGACAAGCTGAGCAACGGCGTACTGACGTTTTCCACGGCATTCGAAGAGCTCAGAATTACCACTTGTTTTCTGAAAGCCTGGAGCAAGTAAGAGTCACAGCACTAACGCGCTGAAGTGGAAAACTAGTTCCTGATCATCTGCAAACGGCTGTAAGAGGAAAGGGTTTAGCACTCACACTGTTATCACCTATGCCTTATCTCTTAGTGAAGAGGGAAAGCACAGTTTGTACAGACCAAGTCTTCTCTGTCAGAGGTTTTCTGAGAAAAACCACCTGATGTTTTTAGAGATTCAAAAATAAACCACGAATTACTCCAATTTCCTACCCATCTCTCCTGATGGAGATGCTGACTGCAGCTCTCCCCATGATGTTCAACATCATACTGGGAATTAAGAGACCACGTGAGGGACCAGGTTTCCTAAATCAAGCAAGCGCTTCCGAAACCCACATGTCAACCACCATGGGCCAGAAACCTTGGGGCACCTCAAGCTCCTTTATGCCAAGGTGTGGCTGGGAATACAGTGACTTTGCCAGACCCCAGACTTCAACCCTTGGGGGTTGGACTGGATGACCTCTAAAGGTCCCTTCCAACCCAAAGCATTCTATGATTCTGATTCAGTGGGATCTTACCGATAACTACAATGAAACAGCCCCTTGTTCCAGAGCAGTACACAGAGGCTGGAAGCTCCCAAAGCTCTTAGGGACACTAGCGTAGATTAAAGGGGCAAAAACCCCCAAAAAGGGATAGGACTCCTGCAAGACGTTGGCATTGATCGCTTCTTCCGTGTCTTCAGCCACAACAAACTTCAAAAGGGGGTCTGCAAACCGTGTGGAGACATCCTACTGTGCTAACACCATGCTGCCCATGCAAGCGCTTGGCACCCACGTGACAGCAAACCAGTGCTGTACAGAAGGGACAGCTGCGGTGTGGTTCTGTGTTGGAATGTATCGACCGTATTTTCTTAAAACCGTGTGGGATATGTCAGGAAAAATCTGTATCTGGGGAGGACAAAGTGCACAGACTCTATCCTGGGGACTCCAAGGGGGACGCGTTACTCAGACTCACACTGTGGCCGTAACAACTGAGTGTTTCCTATTTTGAAATGGTAAGTCATCTTCTCAGTGCTTGCTGGGACACTTGAGACAGACGTTAACCTGAAAGAATTACTGATTTCAGGGAAAGAAAAGGACAATGAAAGGATGAGTCAAAAATAAAACACAGGGGAAGAAACACAAAGGCCGCTGTCTGAAAACAAAGCGCTTCTGAAGCAAGCTTCCAGGGGACTGTTATAAGGCCCTCTAATTGCTCTGCAACGCAGGAGTTTTTCCAGTATGAGAAATGCCAGAACAACGGGGAAAAAAAGGAAGATGAAAAGATGGCTCTGTGAGAAAGCAGGCGGAGAAGACATCCCTGCTGCTCTCCCCTACGGAGGGCTCAGCGCAGAGGCGCCAGGCAGCGCCCGCCCAGCCAAGGGGACCCCGCGCTGCCTCCCCGGGGCTGGGAAGGGCAGGAGCCAGCAGCCCCCGAGATACCCCCAGTGACACTGCCCCAGCCCGTCACCCCACGCAGCCCAGTGCCGGGGTGTGCCACCAGCCGCCCAGGGAGACGCAGCCCTACAGCCCTCCCAGTTGGGCACAGCTAACTGGTTATCAACTCCCCAGCCAGTTTTCCCAAAGACCCTCTAATAAATAAAATTCCCACATGCGTGTATCAGCTTCCTCACACCGATCCTGCCTTTTAAATTACAGGCTGACTACAGTATAGGGCAGCTCTCTCCCAAGCAGCTCCTGCAAGAAAATCATAAAATTAAAATAATTACTTATCTGCTGCAAAACCTGATCCCCATTCCAAACTGGGAAAACCCAGAGTTGGACACATTCAGCCCCGGGCTGCAGCATGGTAAGCGTTTCTATTGGGACCATGCCAGCTACGCACACCAGGGCTGACAAAAACTGCTTGTGGGTCTACATGAACTGATGTGAAGTGTGGCCTGGCCAAAATTCAATTTTACAATTAAAAAAAGTATGCAGTAATTTATAATTTTGATCAATACTAGGGAAGAAGAGGGCCCCTGCTGCTTTAGCACCCAAAAGTGCGTATTTATCCACAGTTCCTTTATCCTAGCTATGCAGTTGTGTGTTGCGTACACCTTTGAGTTTAAAGGATGTATTCAGCTCAGCCTTCCTCCTCCAGTAGCTCTTTTCGTAAGAATGGGCTGCGTGGTTATTTCAGGTACTCGTGATTGCCCAGACATTTCACAAGGTCACTTTACCAGAAAAAACCTAGCTTGATAAATACACACCATTTTTCACAGCTATGAGCTTTCAGAAAGCCAGAAGAGCCGGAGCTGAATCTTTACACACACCACCAACCCAACAAATGATCCACTTGCGTACCCATGAGACATGACAAAGTCAAACCCCCAACCTACACCGCATTTAACCATAGATTTGCTGATTACAAGTCAGATTTAATGCCAACGTCTTATGCCATTGTGTAACCCTGAAATCAAAGTTCCTTGAAGTGACTCCCCCAGGTTGTCTCCCCCCACGTAACACAGTGGTAGGACGCGGATCTAAACCCGACTGCTCTAATTTCCCTTTTTGCAAACAACACGTTTGGGTGTTCCCATCTGTCCTTTCGGTTTTAGATATTTAGAAATACTCCTCGTCCTCTTTATCACAAACTGCTGCTGATATCACTCCCAAATAGAAAAGGAGTCAGCCGCAAGCTTCTTATAAGGAAAAACAATGCCCGTGCTGTTTTTATAGCATTAAAACTTATTTTATAACCAAAGGGAAACTACAACTACGTTTAGCACTGTCTTCCATTACAGGCGAAAGAGAAACTTAAAAAAAATAAAATGACCTTTTACGGATTTCAAGGTGAAAACCACACAAACGCAGAGCTATTCTATATGAGGTTTTTCTTGCAGCATTACCAAGCACGAAGTCAGCCACGGAGGAAACCTGGCTACAAGGAGAGGAATATTTTGTCAAGATGGGAAGACCCACGCTAACTGCTCTGGGGCACAACCCATTTATGTAAATGGTAACTCAGCTTTCTTTCCAGGGTTTGTTCTCAAACAGATTAACCTGTCTTTGATCCAGTTTTTAAGATTCATTCTTTTCTTTGCCTGCAGGGGCAACAGACTTTTTCTAGTGCCAGATCTGGCATCTGGTTAGTCTTCATCATTAATTTATTGTAGCTATTTAACTGTCAGCTTAAGGACTGTACAGCTGCATAAATAAAGCTAAAAACGCTTCCAATTCTATTAAAGCTCTGAACAAGGAAAGATGGTAAATCTAAACTGGATCTTGAAAAATCATATTTATTACTACTCCAGGCTAACCTTTAGCCAGCATCAAATTTATCACACATGCATGTAATAAACATGATAAATATAGTATTCAATGAGTGTGTATATGCGTGGAAAACTGTTCTGATAACCAAAAGTTTTGTTAAATCCAGACTGATACCTGACAGAACCAAAACAAAGTGATTTTTTTGAGCAAGTACTAAATTAGCTGGTGCAGATGCAACGAATAACCTATCTTGTTTGTTTATGAGGCCTGGAAATGAACACTTCGGGAAGTTCAGATGAGCATTGCTTTATTATTTAATATTTGCTTTATTTATTTTAAAGATTTACTTTATTATACGCAAGAGCTCTGGGCCAACTAGAAACTCTTCCAGAAGATGTAGCTTGCATAAAGTAACGTATCTTACCAAAACTAAGAAAGCCTCTCCCGTGCACTAATGTGCTTTTGATAAGGCCACACTGATGGGAAATTTTCAAAAGCAAACTCACAAAATCCTCAGCTACAAGCTAAGTGCTGCTCTAGATAACATCGCGTATTTTGGTTAAAAGAAGAAACTGTATTCTAAGCTCATTAATTTATTATTGAAAACTTAATGGGTATTTTAAAACATTTGACAAGTTCAAGGATCAGCCCTACGTATCTATTTTATTCAAGGATAACAAACAATTGGTGCTGTTACCGAGATCTGCACAAGAAAAACAGTTTGTTTTTCAAACACTTGGAAATGTTATCCATAATTTAGAGATACGGAAACAAGGAGGCAATACAGAAGCCTTCCTGTTTAACAACTGAACTACTGCAAGACACAAACACGTAACAGAGGTGCTACAACTCCTGCTTCAGTGTTTCGCCTACTTCTTCTACAAAAGCAGGCACCCTGCCGCAGGAATAAGAGCAGCGACTAGGCAGCAGGTATCTCACCGACCCAGCAGCGGGGCGTTCGCACCTCTGTGCCAAGGGAGAGCAGAGCAGTAACCTGCAGTGCTGGGACAGTGGCCCTGTGGCTCTTACCCAGGTTTAAACTTGAAGATGATCCATGTGAAGATAAGGAAGGCGGTGGAGTCTGAGAGTGGCCAGGTCCTTGGCTGGGCAGAGGCATTCCCACAGGTCCAGGAGAGGAGGAAAACCCAAGGCCATTATAAAAACTGTGTCCTATAGGTGTCAAACTGCTGGATGTCCTCTTGTACAGGTCACTGCTCCCTGTAAGGGAGTCTCGGCGGGAGCCACTGCCCGTGTTGGAGTTAGCAACTGAAAAAAGCAAGAGAGTAAAATTGTGTGATGTCAACAAGCTGCCTGAGACAACTGGATGGCTGGAGAGCTGGTACAACGGCTCCTACTAACAACTTCATTGCATCAGGCTGTTGTTTTCCTAAGGGTGTTGCATGTGCCCAAATGAAATGCATTAATTAAAACCGCATTGTTAATGATCAAGCAGAAATCCTTGATTTAAAAAACTAGCTTGAATCCTGTCTCTGCATCTATAGTTCTGTAGTTTTTATACCAATAGAACACATCGAGAAATACAGCTCCAAAAATCTACAAGCAGGAAGATCAGTACGATCCAAATCTACTGAAAGGAAGCGACAGAATGAAACGACAGCAAACGTGTTGGCTGTGGGGCACAAACACGTAACGCTTGGCTTCTCAACCTTCAGAAGAAGGCTTGTGTACTTCAAAGCTCTTTTCCCCTAAGCGTATCACTTAGTTTAACAGAAGATATTAGATTGCCCTACAAGCATTGCCTTGTATTTATTCTTTGGCCATTAGAGCTACAACAAATCCAACATGAGATTTTATCTATTCATGTTTACTTAAGAGCATGTACAGCTTCGTGTACATCTACTTGAAATCCTTGTGCTCACTTTTCATTATATTAGAAATCAGCTCCTGTTTGCACCAAGCTTTATTGAGATGGAAATCAGAATTCAATTTAACACATAAACCCGATGTTTTTTTGAAGAGTTGCCTTGAGAGTCAAATACAAACTCTTTAAATGCACTGTCAACTTGAGTAAAAAAAAATCAATTTTGCATTAAAATCTTGTTTAATAAATAGCGAAACTGTTAACGGTAATGAACTAAACATTTTTCATGACTGCACACAAGTTCTAGAAGCAACAGCCTCACATTTTTATTCATTGATTGAGGGAAAACAAGTTTGTGCTTCTTGGCATTGAGTAAACTAGTAATTGAATTCAATTAGTTAAATAAACTGAAGTGAAAGAAGCGAATGCTGTGTTTACCTGAATCCAAGATGGTTCAAATTCTCAGGCTGGGTTTAAGAAAAAATATTTAGAGTAACTTTTATTTAAAACTGTGATTTGATGCAGTAACAGCACGTCCCTCAGTCTTTTCTGACAGAGCAGGTTCAAAAGGCATGTTTTAACTTGCCCTTCACACTGATGAAAGCAGGAAAGTTCAGGACATAATTACTACCTCTGAGACTAAGCAGTAATTAAAACAATTGTTCTACTTCAAAAGAAAACAAACCTAAGGAAAACAACCCCAACCCACAGACATCTTTCTGGTTTGGTTTTATTCTGGAAAAAGAAAAAATCTTTGTCTCCAACTGCCTAACAAAACAAATCAAACCAAACCATGTACGTAACATTTCTTGCAACCACAATAAGTGACTTTTTTTGGTGTACGATACAAACAATTCCCAGAATAAAGCATGGAAACCACCTGAGATCAGCTTTTTTAAAATCACGAAAAGTTACTTAGCCATTATTCGAGGTAAGAGTTAGCACACGGATGGATACCACTCTGGAGCCAAGTGCTGCTAGTCCAGTATCTCCACCGAGCACATGGGGGTAAAGGCAAGGAAATTCAAAGCTGTTTAAAAAACTTAATCTGTAGCAGCAAGGGGACGACTGATAACGTGCGTAACAAAACAAATTCATTACTTTGGTACTTCTAATATATCAACCACTAAAAGAAGTCGCACCAGAAAGCGCTGCAGATTTTGAAAGCCAAAGTAGTCCCTAAAGGAAAATTTCCATTTAACCTCAGACAGATGAAGCAGCTCGGTGCACCAGTGCCAGCTCCAGCTGCATTTGGAGCGATCTGCTTCTCTCCTTTTTGCCCATGAAGCAGCTGCTGTTCTTACCTGCTGTCCCAAATCCTCCCAGCGCAGACCCCAGCGTGGCACCGAGAGAGCTGCTGCTTCCGAATCCCAGGGAAGTGTTGGCAGGCTGGGCAGAGCCCTGAGAAAAGAGTGAGCTGCTCTGGGAATTGCTGCTGAGAGAGTTGTTGCCGTAAAACGAGCTGGATGCCAGGTTGTTGGTGGGCTGCTGCTGGGGCTGGGGTTGGGGCTGCTGAGTTCCTAGAGGGCGAAATGGTCCGTTTGTCGTTCCTGCCAGGCCGCCCGCTGCACCGTTGGCCGAAGCTGCAGCCGCTGCAACCGCTAGAGAGAAAGTAATTGGAAGCATAGACTGAAAAACTCATTTTTGTAGCAGGTTTTGGAAGTTAAAACTTAGCAGGTTCCTTTTATTTACTATAGATTTTTTTTTTCTTTCCTCTCAAGATGAAAATCTCCCTTTCGCATGGAAATCTGCATAAAGTCTCTTTACTTTCTATCAGAGCTCCACAAGTCTTGCACAGAGCCACTGAATACCAACAATGCCTAGTTATTATTACTGCTGTTTGTATTATTAGAGCTACATAGATCAAACACACAAAAATGTTCCCTTTCTCCCAAGATGTAAGATTCAAATCAATACAGCCACACACTTAGCAATAGCCAATTAAGAAACACAAGTTTTGAAATAAGCAGAATTGTCCTTCAGCTCACGAAACGCAATCCTGCGGTGTTAAGAACACCAAAACCAAGTGCTTTTGTTTTTCAGCCAGTTTCAAAGTAAAAGAAAAGGCAAAATAAACAAGAGCTACAAGGAAACAATTAAAAGACTCATTTCATAATCTGTTACTAACACTGGCAAAGACTGCTTACACATACAAATTCTGGCTGAAAAATTCCTTTTAAAGCCTTGAACTCCCAAAGAACCCTAATAAAACCCAAAAAAACCTCATGGCAAAGGCCAGGCGTGTAACATTTTACGCAAGGCGATCATTTGGGAGTTCTACGCAGGCTAAAACCTTTTATTACGTGGGAAACTAGATGCCAGCAGACAAATTTAAATAACTGTCGTGAAACTCTGCAAAATAATAGAGTTTACGTGACGTTACCTCTCTGAGGCTGTTCTGGAGGCTCAGCCCACAGTGAGCACAGAGGATGTTCTCAACAACAATCCCCGCAATGGATCTCAGTGAGGGCAAGTGCATCATCATTGCCAGCAGAGCCCAGAGGATTTCGGGTCCGCCCTCCGCCGGGGACAGAGCAGATTTTCACTTGATGGGACTGGGACTCACCTGCTTGCGCCGCGGAGGAGCTGATGATGACTGGAGCGGGGGCTACCAGACGGACGGGGGCCCCCAGGCCATTCCTGGCCCCTGCGTTCACCACGAGAGCACCGGTTTGGTCGTAGTAAGCAGCAGGAGCCAGCACTGGGTAACCTGAAGAGGCAAATTACAGGTGCACAGGTAAGGTAACAAGCAGCACAACACACGGCAGATCAGTCGTCTTCAGATGAGTACGACGCAATAAGATTTTTAAAGGAAAATCTGAATGGAAAAAGAAAAAGCAACAACAGCTCTCCTTCTCCTGAAGAAAAAAAAAAAAATATCGGTATTAACAGTCTATGACTTTACACTAGTAAGGCCTTCAGGTAGAGAAGACTGGTTTTTTTCCCCCCGAACCTACTATACTAGCATTGCCCTCTGTGTAAATTCAGTTATACAGATAAAAAAAGGTCTTAAAATACAAAAGCACTATTTCTTTTCCCTTATAAGTACGACATAGGCTGGGACTTCTCATATATGTGAACACACTGCACTTGCAGCTCTCCCACTGTGTGCTGAAGGTGTTCAGCATGCACACACATGCAGACAAGACATGGAACTTAAAAGTTATATATTTTCGAAGGTGTGCATCATAAAGCATTCTTTAATATATATAAATAAAAAGTCTCAAATCAAATATCCTGGTAATACACAAACCAACAGATTTTCAGTAGTACATAGCTATTTAGGTACCTCGCTATATAATTCTACAGTTAAAGAAAACTTTCAGGGAAAAAAAGTGAAGCGATTCTCCATGGTGGGGTCACAAACAGAATGTTCTCCGTGAATATCTGCTTTGCAAATATAACCCCCAAAACCCCGATAATGCAGATTTAAGGAAATCTGCAGATTACTTGAAAACATCCATGTTACAGTTCACTCTCTAACTTAATACAGCAACATTCTTCTTAAGCTATGCTTCCAGTGAGGAGACCCGAGGCTGAAATAATCCTGTTCTCTTACATTTGACCAACAGGACATACTTCCACATTATTCAAAAAAATACCTATTTTTATTCCCTTTGCCATTACAATAATATTCTATATAACTGAACGTCAAAAACGTTTGTATCACACAGCCTCATGGATCTGAGCTAAAATTCATACAGTAGCTCCTCTGTTGCAGAATTATAAATTACAGTAAAACCCTGCTTCCTTTTATCCATTTTCTTTCCTTGTTTTTAAGCCACTAGTATTTGCCTGGAAGAAGTGATGAAGGGGAAGTCCTTATGCTGTTAAAGTCAAGCACCTGGCAGGGATGGAAAAACGAGGCTTATGAACGGGACTAAGATATCTCTGGGGTTTTAAAATAAAGATCACATAAGCTAGCATGATCCACAGAAAAAATCTGAAAGCAACTTCCAATAGGAGCCATCAATTCTTCTGAGAACGCAAGCAACCAACGCACCCGTACAGCAATACAGTTGGAAACGTTTGTTTTCATCTGTGACACAGGCACCTAAACCCTGATTTAACTTAAACGCTGCACAGGTAGTTAGGTTCACACGGAACAACCCCTCGCAAATGTCTTCTATACCCACAGATTAAAACCAAAAAAACAATAAAAACAAAATACTGCTGAATGCCAGGCAAATGTGACACCACGCAGAGACACAAGATATAATTTTCTTAGATCTCCCTGGGCACTGGAGAAGTTGCAGCTCCCTCGGAGCCCCTACCTGGCATCCCCGCTGCCAGCCCTTGTCCGAAGGCAAGGGCAGAGTTGACGGCTGCAGCAGCCACCAGCGGATCAGTCTGCTGTCCCTGCTGGTTCTGATTTGGGGTCAAAGGACGCTGACTGGCTCCGCCGCGTAGAACCTGGAGAAGACAGAGGAACATCAATCTGTTTATTTTGGGACCCAGGAGTAAGCCACAATCATCAGACACTTGAAGGAGCATCAGCAACAATCGAGTTGAAGTTCTTGCACGCAACGGCAGCTTTGTCACAACTGCGTGTGAAAACCTGTCACGTTTACTCAGGACAGAGCTGCCTTTGCTACCACGAGCCTTCACACTACTACCCTGGGTAAATGCAGAAGACCCAATTTAAGTAATACATACCCTCTCAGGCTTACTGAGCATGATCTGGAAGCGCTTCATCGTCTGATCTCTTCGTTTCTTGATACACCTTCAATACTCATCCTTTATTAGAAGTGGTTGCAAGCCACCCGCCCCATCCCAGACAACATTTTGCCTCTGCCACAAAAGCACCGCTGAAAGCCCACTTGAGCAGAAACCTTAAAAAGCCCGACTTGGGAGCTGAGGGGCTGATGACACGAGGCGACATGGGTTTTTCCAAGCTCCCAGCCCCCGTAAGAAAACAGCGACCCAGTGACACGACACTTACTCATCAGAAATAATGACTAAAGATCATACACTGTCTTTTATATGTAGCTCTTGTGGTTTAAGCACATGTTGCTCTCAAAAGGGAAGATGGCAAACTGACCTTTCCTGTAATTACCTGTGACAGGCTTTGTTTGCAAAAGCCTTTTACTCAAAGTGGTGATGCAAGAGTCTGCACCCACTAGCGAGGTCAGCTTATTAAAAAAGCCATCCTTTGGTACTCAGCATGCCTGGTTGCAAAAAGCAACATCGTGTCTGTCACCCGATAAAGTCATTAAAAGGAAAAAACGACTTTGCGCACTGAGAGACTGGGAGAGGATCCTGAAGTTAACCGATTTAGACGTGCATCCCAGAGCTTCCTACCGCTGCCAAAGCCTGAACGTGAACTTTTCAGCCTAGGGAGTCCCACGAGTTGCAGCTGCTTGGTAAGCACGCACCGTGCAAGGGCACTGCCCAGAATATACACAATGGACGGCAGGCTGCAGGAAGCGAAATGTTGGCGTTTTTTATAAATACGCTATTAAGATGTCGTGAGCATCACAAATCAACTGTCCATAATCATTGCTCTAGGTTTCAAAAACATTCGCCTCGGCACTTCTTAGAAAAACTTCATCCAAAAAATATACACTGCAACCTCTTACGGATGAAGGTTTGCATTAAAAACAACACCCACAAAATCCTTTTTGTGATAGTAAAGGAAAAAAGTTATTGTTCCCTATTAATTCTCGTACCAGTCTCTCAGTTTCTACCTCCTGCTCCAGTAGTTGCCAGATTCACATTTGTGTCATCTGCATCAGAGGTACAACTATGATTGAACACCAGACCTTTAAAATGCTTATTTTACCCAACCAAAGTTGGGAAAATTAACCTAGTTAAATTCCAACTGGGGGGGGGGACCCCAACCAAAACTGAACAAGAAATTACACAGCGATTCATCACAAAGATGCACAGCAATTTTCAACAGAAGAAAAAGTACAGGCTATATAATCCAATATGCTGTCACTGCCAAGGGATTAAGATGGAAGAGGTGGATGGTGCAAACCCCATCAAGCATGCATCATTTACAAAGTATGTAAGGAAAAACTTCCCCTTATCAGCCCCCAGTGTGACCTCTGCATTGTTTTTATAAAAAAAGCGAATACCATTTAAACAACAGATACCTGTCTCAACATTCATCTCTAACACACTTAAAGGGGTGACAGCAGATCGTACGAAAAACCTTCACTAACTTCATTAATTTTGGCCTTTTAGGTGTCAAATTCTCCAAATTTTTGTGCAGATTAAAGCAAAACGGCTGCACAGTTCACCTCATAAAAATAGCAAATTCAGTGTTTTCTTTTCGCACTCATCTTTTGTCTCCAAGTCCTCACACGGACACCAAACCAATTCCTTCTGCTGTTATTTTGACCCTTCTAAAGCTCATCTTCACCAAAAAAAAGCATCCTATACTGGACAGCACCCTGAAGATGAGAACACACCTATTGACATTTAGTATTTGACACACATTTTCCTTGTCTCCACAGCCTTCAAGTTGCAGTGATGGGCATGAAAACAGATCACAAGATGATGATTTCCACTCGCACGCCAATGGCATGTGTTTGCAACCGTGTCGCTCAGCAGCATTCACAAACTGATGAGATTATTTGTTCTCCAAAGCATTACCACGCAATAATTCACCACCACAAATGTACATGTGCTATCCTCCATATGCGTGATGCAGAAATGACATAACAGAATGTATAGATGTTTCTTCTCCTTTTTTTAAGGGAGGCTAAAGGCTCTTCTCCTCAATTACAACTGAGTGTAAGCAGTCATTGAAAAAAAAAAAAAAACACAAATTTGGGATTCTTCAAAGCTGCTGTATTCCCTGTAAATGACTCGACATGCAAAGCATCCTACCCCTTACCTGTTGTTGGCCCTGCTGGGTTTGCTGAGTGGTCTGCTGATTTGCTGAATTAGTTGCAGCGGCAGCTGCAGCGGCTTGCTGCTGGAAGAGACTGGCAGGATAAACTCCCCAGGGTGTAACTCCATAGTACTGGTGAGGAACAACCGCCGGACCTAAAATGCGAAAGGAATCAGTGAGTTTCTGTAGCGTGGCAAGCGTTTACACAGCAAACCGTCACCAAAAATACCTGCTCATCCAAATCCTATTTCAAGGTCATCTGCTTTAAATCTTTTGCAAATACTGAAGGATTCTGGCATTTGTATTATTCATTTTTAAAAAGCTTAGAAGTCAGACCTGAAATTTCATCTTTACTTGCTTTTTACCTTATTGAATGGGGTCAAATTCTGCTACCAGTGATCCTGTTGAAATTCCTGTTGAAATTCCATGTTTTTATTGTTGTGCCCTAATTTTATAGTGAAGGAATAAAACTTTATCTCTAACCAAAAGAGAAGGAAATTTGTTTAAGCACAGAGACATGCGAGTCTCTTCTAATGTCAGCTGCCATTCACAGCTCAGTAACACTTCCCATTTAGCTCTCTAATAAATTTAAAAAAAAACCTCTTTGCAGCTGGATAGCATCAATTCTCAAGTGTCTAAGATGTTATTTTTCTAACCACTCAGTCCTACTTTGCATTCGCAAACCGTCTTAAAAGAGCCTGCATGATCCTGTATCTCTTCACTTTCCCTCCTCCTCAAACTGCTGGCTACATTTAAGAGGCTTAAAAAAAAATAATAATCTTGGAGAGCAACAGGAAAAAGCGTAACTTTAGAAGATTCGTTGTGTTTTATCAAGTCTCAGGATACTGCACGCTTAATTTGGCAATAGCAGAATAGCAGCCTATATCCTTAAAATAATTCTAGTTGGTGAAGAATGGCATTAACACGGAGGAAGCAGAGAGTACCCTGCGTTGGATGGTGGCGTCCCTCCCACCAACTAACACGTATGTGAAGCCAATAATATTTTTTAATATGTCTGTTCTATATCTTTTGGAAAGGTCAGCAGAAAAGTAGAAGTATTGCCTTTGCTTTTCAAATACATCACCTATCCCACAGGTTCCTTCCCCACAGTAGGAGTAACTCACGGCATGCTAGCCTGTTTAAGGTAGAGTGCCACGGTCGTATTTGACACTGTAGAATAAACAAGTCTTTAGTGAATTTGAACTCCACGCTTGTTCTTCTATGGAGTAAAAATAGCTTCCATTTTAAGAGAGACGGTTAGCATTTGAGTTCTAACCAAGTCATTTCAGTATTGCTGTTAGTTACATCTTACAGGACGACACTGCAAGAAGCACAAGTGTAACACACATGAAGATCATGAGTGTTTGCCTCAAGAGACTTCAAAAATACTCCCCCCAAAACAAGGGATGACAGTAAAAAAGAAGATGCAGAAAGACACTGCTGAGTGTAAGCTTGGGAATGACGCAGTGGGGAAAACCCAGGAAGTACTTTTTGGTTTGGTTTTGGTTTTTATACGGGTGTTTGTCTCAAATGAGCTACTACATAATGCAAAAGCAATCCCCTGCGCACGTCTGGGTCTCAGCCTGGATGAACTTTGGGACATGGTATAGTAGGCATGGTGGTGTTGGGTTGACGGTTGGACTAGATGATCTTAGAGGTCTTTTCCAACCTTAATGATCCTATGATTCTACAACTACTGCTCCTGCCATCAATACTGCAGACTGGCGAGATTCAGCAACACTTCCAAGCTATTCGTTTCATATTTAATGTCAAATACTAAATTCATATTTCAGAAGTGTCATAGTTACTCTCCTTTATTATTTTATTTTCAACCACTGTACTTTCCCCAAATTTAGGATTTTGTAGCGTCATTAACACGCATGCCCAGCTCTATGTACCGCAGGGAGATGTTACAAGCAGCCTGTTGTCTAACACCAGGCACTTCAGCAATACATGCTGAACAGTCGGATTTGTACCTCACACTAAAGCTCTGCCATGAAATCCACCCTTGCTGGATTTACTGTGTACTGTCAGTCAGAAAAGGTGACTTGTCTCTCTTGCTCAGATTTGTCTTGGAGCAGCAACCACTTGTTTCTTCCCTTCCAACCTGGAAATTCACGAGCAGTGGTAGCTAAAATTAAAAAACCTGCAAAAAATGAATCGGTCCCACAACGGTACTGCCTGTCTTGACTTAAGACAGACACACAGCTAATCGGTGGATTACAACCTGTTTATATTCAGTCAATGCAGAGCAGACGGCAACTGCTAGGGTGCTTCTGCACGCAACAGGAAAATAGTTGCAACTGCTCTATGTTATGCAAGTAATTAGTCTGCATTTGCCCTTAGGCTACTGGGAATTTGCTGCAATACCCTTTACCTGGGCAAAATGCGGGCATCTCTCTGGGTTATTTTAATCTCAGTTCTAATTATCAAACAAGCAGAGTCTAGATGGGTTTTTTCTTCCTAGTTAGAGGTTGCTCATCAGATCTGCAAAAGCCTTAGGTGTTTAAAAGAAGAAGAGACACAAAGTCTTTGAAGTTTGCAGGCAGCTGGGCTTAAAACAGCTGCAAGTCTGGCTCAGCTCATTTGAGCACATGGTGAGGCTCATTATTGAACAGTGTTCTCAGTGAGGGCAAGTGTGTCATCATTGCCAGACTTCCAAAAACATGCAGAGTGTTTCTTTACTTCAGGAGATATTGCACCTGCTTTTGCACTTATTAAAGATACACATACACAAGAAAATAAAAGCCATTCCAACTGCCTTTGAAATCAAATATTCCCACTACTACGTCTGACACGGCCACAGACACCCACAAATATTCCTTTCAAGAAACATTAGCGAAACCATCTATAAGTGTGTTTGTAACAAAATTTTTGCTTTTAATCTCAGCCTTCACGCTCAAATCTCCGTAAGCGGAAGCCATACCTGCTCTCTGCAGGAACAGCCAGCCCCCTCTTGCCAAGGATGAGGACTTAGTGACCACCAGGTTAAACAGCCTCAAGAACCTGACGTCTGAAAATGCAAGGCTGCAAATAGCAACTTTATCAAATGCTATCGACTCGTGAGCTGATCACTTCACAATTACCGGTATGGCAACCACCGATAGCCATGAAGCGGTGTCTTTTTAGGGATGGGGGTGAGAAACAGCTGAACTCGAATGGCTCTGGTGCAGCCCCATGCAAACCCTGCCGTACGGCGCTGGGGGCCAGCGCAGATCCAGAAGAGGAGAGGCACCCTTGCATGACACCGTGCCCGAGGCAGCTGGGGAAGAGCCAGCTGCACGTGCTCCCCCAAGCCCCGGTCCTGGGCGGTATGTGCATGCATCCATACCTGTCTCCAGCTCTGAGCTGGCTCTGCATGGGACACAGGTCAGCACCAAGTGAACGAGGCTTCTAAGAAACCCAAAGCTTGAGAAGCACAGCGCAGACACATCCAAACCAACTCTACCTTCAGCCTAGGAGCGCTGTGTTTTTCCTGTATGCAGATTATTCCAGCATCCACTTCTCTACAAAGAACAGAAACACTTTTCTACCTGTAACACACCACCTCAGAGGGAATCAACATTTCCCAACTTGTCTTACAAAATTGCCTTTTGTAAGTTTTTTTGAGTGACACCTTTCTCAAATGACAGAAGGCAATTTCACAACACTTTTTAAAGACAGCAGTATCTTCCCCACAGTTTAAACTCACAAGTGATTTTTTTTCTTGAGTCTAGGAAGCCCTTCCCTCTGCATTCAAATTTGTTCTTTAAAATGCTACTACTGTTGGGAAGAAAAGAGTATTATCACAGGGCTGACAGTCTTACAATCATGAAAAAGCTGCCATAACGGCAGAATCTTAATTGACAGAATTATCTCCACCATAAAACACACACAAGTTTCCCCTCTGCTCTAAGAGTAACTGTGAGCAATAAACTACCAACAACTCTAAACTCATTTCTTCCATCTCATAAACATCTCCAAGTCCTCCCAATTTAACACTCCCGTACGCATCGGGGAGGCCTTCTGACTTTATACATAACTCTGAACATCTAAATTGCCCCACACAGCCCTTTCAGCGCTGCACTCAGTCATTACAGAGAAAGGGCTTTCAAAAACTGCTCGAGTCTAGACGGAAAAGGTGCTTTTCCAAAAACAAGCATCAACAAGGAGTGAAGTTTGTTATATTGCCATTTCTAGCTGTTAGGGTCCAAAGCCCAATGAGACTGATGAAGTAACTCATATTTCTCAGCGCTGTAACACTAGAAGTACATTGCAGCGCATCACACATTCTTTTGTTTTGCCTTCAAGATTCATAAAGTTTAAAAATGATTCAAGTAGAGATCCTGATGGCAAGTTCTGGGATGCTTTAGGTATCCTGGGGTATGTTATTTCTTAGTTCAAATTTATAAGGCCCAAAACAGATATTTTCTGGCTGCTGCAGCTTCAATACTGCTAAGGAAAAAAAAAAGTTGTCGTCATTTCCTAGAAATCTGGCAGCAGTTACATGTGGTCTTTCTATGAAAGACGCTGACCTCCTGCTCCACTGAACTTCAGTGGGTTACTGAAGTAACAAGCACAAGCTTTAGAAGCACTGAGGTGATGCAAAAAGGCCAACCAGAATCCTCTTTTTATAGTATTGGTTTACAAAGCACCTCTTCTGACTGCAACTGGAATTGCTAATGGTCAGCACCTCTTCCCCGCTAAGTCCTGAGTGAAGCTTCTTACTTACATTTGCCACCAAGAGTTCAGGTCATTCATTCACTGCCACACATTCATCATCACATGATAGTTTATCGACTCCTGGACTATCAGAAATATCCTTGTACTCTAGCTCTTGGCTTTCTTCCATTTAATCACAGCGCCATTTGTTTGCCAACAACATGCTGTTACCTAAACTTAATCTTGCATTGTTATTATGCAATCAGCATACAAAATTCAAAGCAGCCAGAAAGTCCAAAGCCCACCTCTTCAAATTAGAATCTTGATTCTTTACATACTTCCATATGATCCATTAAAAATGCCATCCAACTGGGTAATGGTGGCTGAAATCCCATTTCAGAGCTTGACCTGATACTGGCCTCGAAGCTTAAAAGCTAAGCAGCGGTTATGTAAGAGGTGTTAAACACGCCGAAAAGTCACGTACCAAACCACAACGCTGCTTGGCAGAGCGCTATACTCACGTACAACCAACATTTTTTGGTTTTGATTTGGTACAAGCTATCCCCACAGTGGAAGAGATTTGCAGTCAGTATACAAGTTGTAAACAGAGTGTGGCAACAGCGTGCAGGCTCCACTAAAAATCACCACTACTCTGAACCAAGCGGTTTTTATTTAAAACGTAGAAGGCTTCCTTTCCTGGTGGCTCACGGAAAAAAAAGCATGGTTATAAAAATGTTTTTCTGAAAGTACATTGTTCCTTTGTCCTCAATGCTTATGCAAGAACTTTATGGCATACGCAGCAAAAGTTCAACATACAATGTGTTCTTCACACTGCCTGATAAGCTGTTTTACCGAGCTGTCATCTCCAGATACAACAATTTTGGTTATGACAGTTGGCAAGAATTTGGAAACTGATACGTGAACGTTTGGGAGAAAGATCTTGCACAAAGACAAGAGCCACCATCTTTGCTTGCCATCTGGAAAACTGCATATTCACAGTATAAGCCTCACAGCAGATATGGGATGTTTTTACCTAGAGAACCTAAAACCCAGAAATTCCTAACAGACACTAGCAACAGGGAAAGATATCATTTGCAGGATGCACTACAGCAAATCAAGCTGAACAGCAATGAGATACAGCTTTCCTGGCAGGAAAACACATCCTCCATCTTTCCAGCATTTAAGAAGTCTATTTTCAAAGGTATCTCTCACTACTGTCAGTCACTAAAAAACCCCAAAACATGTAGCAACATTTATGTCTGCAAGTGTTTCATTTCAGATTTGCTCTGGTTGTTTATCCTCAACAGAAAGAGAGCCCACAGCAAGTGTTATATAAGAATTATCACATTTAATCTACAGAAAATAGGGTTTCCAAGACAAATTCTGTTTCAACGACACTGATACACAATTCTCTCTCCACAGAAATTACGATGTACTAATATTTAATTTCCACAATCACAGACCCAAGAACAGTTTTGGTACTGAAAACGGTCACGAACGCACAGACAGCTGGAAGCATCTCACCTAATGTCGCAGCTGCTGCAAGTCCGGCTGCGTACGGATCTGTTCCCGGCGGAGCGGCGCTGATGATGTACGGATTGGGGACAAAGGCAGCAGGAGCTAAACCTGCTGAAAACACACCTGTCAGTGAAAACAAACTTAACTAGAACTGAAGCCCTACCAACATACCTCTGGCTACCTGTCTGGTGAACGCAAAAGCTCAGGTTGCTTTAGTATTTTCAAGCTTTTTACAGGTTGTTTTCTATCGGGAGCGAGCAACCACTGCATTTCCCAGGGTCTTAATAGAACAAGCTACAGAGGATATAACTTACATAAAAGAAACCTAATTCCCAAGGATACAATGCCCCATAAGGAAAGCTGAAGCGGTAAAATACTCTCTATATAATACCTATACCTGCTCAGGTATCTCTGCAGCGTAGATACACCCTTACTGTTTAGGTGACTGTTAACACCAGCCCGATATTAACATTACCTAATTGCTTGTTACTACTCTGTATTTTCTACAGCAAGTTGATCAAGAACCAATTTACCCTACTTTCTGAGTTCCATGCCCACTACACAATACCAGTACTTCAATTAATTAGTTTGGAAGGAGCTCAGGAGTGTACAGGTAACATCGCAGGGCGCTATCGCTGCCGTGTAGGCATTACCTTCCTCTGCAAGTAAACAGTTTAATCATTAGAGAAATTACTGGTGGGCGGGAGGGGGGCGTGGAGGGGAGGTGAAGGTGAAGGGGAGTAAGTTAAAAAGCTAAGTAATTTTAATTCAGGTCTATCCCTGAACTCCAATAAGCATACAAGTGCACTGCGCAGAGCTGGAGGAGTCCCAACACATCTGTATTGGGCTTTCGGGTAGGAAGAACTACCACTTAAATTGCCTACTGTGATAAAAACATTTAACCCTAAGATAATTTAACTCCAATCACCCACAAGTAGCCCTTCTACAGTTCTCCTGTTTTTCTACGCACAAGATTAAGTGCTTTCTTCCCAGTTAATCTATACTGTTTTAATAATATGAATCATGTGTTTGCATAAATTACATCTTTAAGTTAAAGTCAGACACCAGGCAGCTGAACCAGAGGAAGCACATTCAGGTGTACATCGAATTGTGCATTTTCCCCTCACTTCACCGTGCTGCTTAACACAATCCATGCCTCACTCAGAGCACGCAAGTACTTCAAAATGCTCATTACTGAACAGCACTCTCAGCAAGGGTAAGAGTGCCATTCCTGTCAGACGTGAATGCTCTAGAGCTTTTAAAGTGTGCAAGAGATACCTCCAGAATTTTTCAAGTAAATCTTCAAACAATGTATGTCTGCTTGCGTGGCGATTACCAGTTGGAAAAACATATTTAGGATTCTCTAAAACCTACCAATCCTTTTTCCCTGCTATTTTCTCAACGTATTCTGAGGACTAACAGAAGTCCAGTCAAAGGTATTAAATGCAAGACTTACCTATGTGAGGCTGATGGGCAGCTGCCAACGCGTACTGCTGCTGCTGCGCTGCTGTTAGTTGTTGAACAGCAAGTGCATTCGGTCTTTGGAACAACTAAAGGGACAAAAGCACAAATATGGTCCTTTACTCATGCACAAAAAGCGTTCTCCTGCTTCCTTTTAAAGCAATTCCTTTACATTAGATTTATTTTCACAACTACAGACACTCCTCTTTAAAGGGAAACATTTCAAAAGGAACTGAAAAAAAACCAAACCAAACCCCTTTGAAATCAATTGCCCATGATAATCCACCTGAAAAAAAAAGTATTTCTGAAGTACAGCTAAACCACAGCCAAGGTTTTTTCTGCTATTCTCTGCACAATGCCTGAAAGCCTCTTTTTTTTTTTTCTCCCCAACTCCTCCTCAAACACACAGCCCCTAACTGCAGCCTGTGGGTCACCAGTAGCTGCCATGAGCACTTCCAGATCTTGAACAACACTGACTACAGCGAAATCGCAGTTACACCAGCAGACAACCAGTGCGACCCTCCCAGATGGTCCGAAGCAGCAAGCGGGACGGCAGGCGGACTGCGGAGCGAGGCGTGGGAGAGACGATACACTTGAGATGGCTCCAGAGCCAGCTGCAGAGCCATCAGATGGGATGCCAGCCTCGGGAGCGCACAAACCCCTGGACAAAACGCTTCCTTTACCTGCCAGCCTTCCATCTCCAGCATCTCCTACGTGAATCCAGGCAAGGAGCGTAAATTCTTCTTTGACCACAGACAGAAACCAGACCCAGGGACTTTTTGGTTAAGCCATCCAATGTATATACAAGTTTGCCAGCTTACAGCTTACTACAATCTTAGGGAGCAATGGGCAGTGTTATTGACAATAGTCGTTCTCAATAAGAAAAAAAAGAGATGATCACATTAGTCTTTAAAGAAAAAGTATTTTTGCTTAGGGGTTTTTTTTCCCCCATTTATCCACGTCCTTACTAAGCTTACTTCCTCACCTTCCTATGCCAGAGTAGATACCTCTACCTAAGTGAACCACTCCCTGAATCAATCCATTAGCAGACCATTGCTCAGCAATAATTAAACCATTTAAGAATACGCAAGCTGAATAGCCACTCCGAAACGATCCAGAAGCAATGTTCCCACTTACTTCCAAAAGTGATCATTTCTGAGGTGTGAACGGCTTCACAAACCGCTGTGATAAATGTTTTCTCTCTCCACTCACTTGGAAAAAAATAGGCCTAAATGCTATACAATTTTCACACCTATTATCTCTGCCCTCCTTTCAGGCAAGACAAGTGAGCTACTTCAACTGTCAGAAGCAGCAATAATAATTTTGCCCAAATTTTTGGCAGAAACTCACAACCATCAAGAAGAAGCACGGAATCATTTAGAAAATTAGGGTTTTTTTTTTATAGGCAAAAATTGGAGTTGGTTCCCCTGAGGGCAGGATGAGCAACTGTGCTGTTTAGGCAGAAAATATGAAAAAAGATAGGTGATAGTCTACCTCTATTTTCTTCTCTTTTTACAAGTTCAGAAGGAGAAAAGAAAACATGTAAGGGATCAGCATCGGATTTAAGATGCGGCACTTGGTGCTTAAGGGATCCAGAATTGATCTTCTCTGTGCCAAACACCTAGTCACAACCTTTTTCCCCAAAGACTGCTCACCGCTTAAGATGCTGGAGCCCCTCCATATATCCAAGGAGTATCGTAATGCTGCTTATAGAGAAACGTATCAAATCTGCAGTTATTTTATCACCTCCCTGGGTCAAACATCAGGAGGGCCATAAAACATTCCTGGCAGTCTTTATGCAGAACGCACCTTTTTTTTTTTTCCCTTTTCTTTTTTTCTTTTTAAATGTGTCATTCAACAATACTTCATGCTTACACCAAGTTGAGTGCTTCTAAGGGGTGTAATCTTTGTTAATATACCATCTGCCATTAGTAGCCGGATCAAATGCTTTACTGACATCTTTTAGTTAAAAAAAGGCAAGGACATCATGGACAAGTGACCTACAGAAAATGGAGTGAGGGATACCGGCTCTGTAGGAGTCTCCAGCAACGTCTCGTTCACTGATCAGCATCAGCAGATGTGGAGGGAAAAAAAAAAAAAAAAAATCTCCTAAACTGCTTCACTGCTGGGCAGAGATACATCTAGAACAGACGTCCTTGTTTTTGTGGTCTACGTTTGTACTGAGTTCAGCAACCCAATATTTTAGCTTTCTTCTGCTGCAAACACTTCACCAAAACCTTTAATTTTCATATTGTTTTGCATGCCTGGGATCCGTTTTTCCAGTCTGCTAATATGTATTCCGCCAAGGTGAGCAGCAGAGGAAATGGCTAGATTATTAGTTGCCCATCTTAAGGGCAAAAAAGGACTTATCTTCTCTGAAAATACCTTTTTTTTTTTTTTTTTCCTCAGTTTACATGTGTGATGACTTCCACACCTCCCAAATGCATCTCAATGATCCATTTTTAATTTAAAGTACTACCAAAAAAAGAACACACAGCTACTCAAAGCATGGATATTTCACCTGCTGCTGTTTTATTTTTTTGTTGTTGTCTGCTTGCTCTCTCCCCTTCTCGTGAGCACAGCTGATGACTGCTAAATTTGACTTTCAGACATACAAGTACCCACACTAGCTCTGTGCATTTTTCTTTTGCTGAAATCAAGCCACAGTATCCAAAATGCTCTGCAAATGGCTGCTTCTCAGCAGCTGTTAAGAGTTTACCTAAAGACTCAAAGAGGGAGATTGAAAAGATGCTCCTTTACCTAAAATTACTGGTATTACAGAAGGGAGAAATAAGGATCAGAGTGGCTGGGCAGAGTCCTTTCATCTGCTCAAGAAAATCACCGAGAGTATGTCTGCATCCTCAAGTCAAAGAAACGTGAAGACTTAGCTCCAACTTAGTGACGCTTACTTCCTCAGACAATATTCTTGAGCTTCTTTAAAACCACACGCAAACGTTCTGCATTCACACGACGTTGCAGGCATGAGGAAGGGCTGGATTCCTTCTGCCTGCAGCAGATCTCTTCTCAAATCTTTATGGAGTTCCCCTTCCAAAGAAAGGTCAGATAAATGTTGGTGTCTAAGCCATGCACTGGGGCAGTGACTCAAATCAGCGACCTCTCCCTCTGCCCGCTTTAAATCACAGTTTCTGCAAGCTTGCAAACCCAGAATCCAGACTCAGCTTATCCGGAAGAAACTCGGTGTGAACAGCTAAAACTTTTTGCAGCTGCAGATTTCATACTGCCTGTAACACATACAAGGAAGTGGAGCCAACAAAAACGATCACAATTTCAGGCTTTACTTAGCCAGATAAGCCCCTACACCACGTGAGTTCTGGGAATCATCAACTCGACGTATTTAGGAACAGTTATTAAAGCCTCAATGCACTGTCTCCATCTGCTGACAGCAAAGACCTGTATTCTAAAAAACTACGTATCAGTATTAAATTGTGGTCTCCAGTAAGCGGAAAAAGGAAAAGAAGCCTCTTTAACAGGAATATTAACTAGAATTTACAAAGTGAGGCTGAAGTTATAAAAAAGTACGCACGAAGCATTTTCATAGAATCATAGAATCCCAGAATGTTTTGGGTTGGAAGGGACCTGTAGAGGCCATCCAGTCCAACCCCCTGCAGGGAGCAGGGACATCTTTAACCAGATCAGGTTGCTCACAGCCCCGTCCAACCTGACCTGGAATGTTTCCAGGGATGGGGCCTCCACCACCTCTCTGGGCAACCCCTGCCAGTGCTTCACCACCCCCAGTGGAAAACATTTCTTCCTTCTATCCAGCCTAAATCTGCCCTCCTTTAGTTTAAACCCATCACCCCTTGTCCTGTCACCACAGGCCTTGCTAAAAAGCCTGTCCCCATCTTTCCTATAGGCCCCCTTGAAGCACTGAAAGGATTTTAGCCTATTAGAAATGACATTCAGAGTGAAAACCTACAAACTACTGACACTGTTTTGGAGGAGTTCAGTAGGATCACCCAACATTTCAAAAAGCAAGGCTATTCTCCTCTCTCACACATGTACACAAATGAATTACCATTTACAACACATGGGGGAGTTCATGGAGGGAATTCCAAGAAACCAGAACATTGCAGTCTGTATTATAGAGTTATGGGAACATCGTAAGATTAGATTTCTGTAAGCCAGTTTCTTCTGCAATATAAACATCTGACATCTCTAATCAGATTACACATGGTTAAGACCTTCCCTTCTTAATATTGCTTTTAGCTGTACTTGCTTGTAATCCCTTCAAAGTATACGATGCTTCCCAACAGACCGAGAAAGACACTTTTACAGATGAGATCCTTTTGTTCAGGACATATTTCCTTCTGACAACTGAATGGAAAAGACTGTACTGCCGGAAGACAGATTGCTTTCATACAGGCGGTAACTGGCAGACAGCAAATACCAAGAAACACTGGCTGCTGGATATCATATATTAAGAAAATGGGTACAACTCTGAGCCAAGATACGTTGCATTTACACGAACGCACACCGAGACGTCACATTTGGCAGAAGAGTGAATCCTTACCTTTAATACAGCACTTACGCTTACAAAAGCCTGTTGTTTGCATGTACTGTAGGTGTAAGTAGCTATTGCAGCAAAGCTGAAACTAAAACAACAGTCCTTCTTAAACAGCCTGGCCTGCTTATTCTCAGCATGACCTGGGTGGGAGCTAAGCATGCCAGAGCGACTGGGTGGGCAGGCAGCTGCGCTCACAGCACCAGGACCTCCTGCTCCCCTCCAAAATTCACCGTTCAGAGACGAGAGAGAACTGCAGCTTCGCAGGCAAGCCAGCAGAAAGTTTTAAGCATGATTACGTGGAGATGACATTAGCTCTACGTGGATATTACCCATCCACTTTATACAAAGCAAAAAAATCCAGGCCTGTCTACAGAGGCAGAGCCAGAAAGCCGTACTGCAATTATCTCTGAAATCGGCACACTTTCCAGGTCTGCCTTACTTCGAGAGTTTTTGTTTCCACTAGCTAGGTGCAAGACGTGCCGAATTTTAAATCCTAATTTTAAAGGCTGGAAGAAACAAATAAAAACAACTTGAACTTGTAAATGAGCCTTAATTTAAATAAAATACACTAACAGACAAAATACAAATTACAGGCTTCACATCCCTGCAGTTATTTTCCCGTATCTCATGGTCCTTTAAAAAGCAGTTCAATTATTTAGCTCTAACATACTGTTTTAAAAAAAATACACACGTTTCATTGTTTGAAAGTAATTCTTGCATTCAAGGTCCTACACCAGAGTAAGACAAAGACTTGAAACTAGCTTTTTTTTTTTTCCCTTTTTGAACTATACAGCAGCTATTTAATCATTAAAAATTTTCCATCATTAACCTCCCAAACATGCTATATAACAACCAACCAATTAAGCTATAACACAGATATTTACATTGCTTTTAAGACTATGATAACGCTCTGAACGTGGGCCTTTAGCACAAACTTGGCAACGGTCTTTCCTCAATGGAGTGCCACAAGGGTATTTTGCTAAAAAAGATCAGATATTTCAGGAAACCCAGGGCTAGTTATATACTCTTGCAATCAGCTACAACAAAGGATTTTATTCTTCTTTGAGGGATATCATCGCTACAAAAGGAAGGCAATAAAAATTTACAATCATTACCCAAACTAGCAGGAACAGGAGTGGATTACGAGTCGATCGTTGGATCTAGGCCCAGCATTCAAAAGAAGCCAACAGCAAAGCAAGGACTTGCGTTACTTGTCCGGGATGAGAAGCTTGGGCCGCTTGCGTGGGAGAGAAGGTCAAACAAACCCGCTGGGCTGAGATAAAGTTTTGTAGTATTGGACTCTGACCTCAGGTTTTAAACCATGCTCAAGTACGAGCAAGCCAGTTTAAACCCATTATTCCTTCAGCCTGCTCTGGTTCGGTACTGCAGAGATCCCAAAGCAGAGCTGCAACACTGAGGCTGAACAGTCGCTTGACCTTTAAGTCACTTTAAGGGCTCCAGGGTGGGTTGGTTTGGGTTTTTTTTCTGTTGTTTGTTTAGCATTTTTTAGTAATGTAAAGCTCTTCTCCAATGCAATCTTACTCAAGCTAAAAAAGATAAATATGCAGAAACGTGCTGTTGATAACCACTGTTCATTACAGGTCCTTCAGACTGCTGTTCAGATGGCCGTGTTAAGTAGATCTCCTGCATCGAGCTCCCTAGGAGGACACGTACAGCGCTCTATAGATGGCACAGAGAAGGTGAAACCATTCCAAGCCTTCCTCTGTCCCTCTCCCCAAGACAAGAGCCTGAGCTCATGCTAACCCCATGACGACTCTCCCGGAGGAACTGGAGCGGTAGGGTAGGACCAACAGCCAACACCTTACCTGCTGTTGGGAATTGTAATCAAAGAGCCCCACGGTGGCTGCGGCCGAGTCCACAGGTACTTGAGTGCCAGAATAATCAAACTGAAGAGGCTCCATGCCAACGTGCTCCATGGGATCCAGAGGGACACTCTGGGACTCGATGTTGGAGAAATCCTCCACCGGCTTGGCACCATTAGTACTCGCCAGCTGGGCTAAGCCCTCTGATCCATTCTGGTTTGGACCCAAAAGATCTACTTCACTGGCAGAGTTCTGGCAATTACCAGGTGTACGGCTACACAGAAAGAAAAGATACTTGTCACTAAGCACGTCCATTTAATGCTATGTCACACAGCATGGATTAACAGCAACAGACACTAGTACTCACCAGAACTGCTTGTAGATGTTGTGATAAAGGGGGGAAAAAATAAAAGGATGGTCTGAAATAGTTCCCTATATGAATTCTACAGAAAAATTTATGTATTTAAAAAAACAAACAAAAAAACCACCCACAAAAGCCCCCGTCTCCCTGCCTCAAAGACCTGTTACAATACAAGTGTAAAAAATCCAGTTTCTTTTTTCTCCTCAATTGAGAGAGTCAGTCCTAACAAGACAGGGTTTCACAAATGCCAAAGTTATTTTTTCATAAAGCTATTTGGTAATTATTAACCATGTGACACTGGCACTGTATCTCACTTGAAACCTTTCTAAAGGAGCTGCCATGGCCTCCTGATTACCCAACATAAGCATTGGACTCGAGTGGGAAATGGTTCATCTCAATGCAAGGGCCAGCAGTATGCGCCTCACAGCTCATTTGTTTTGCTTTTACAGTTTTCCTACGCATCAACACGAGGCGCAGCAAGCAGGTAAGCTAGCAAGAAATACAAATGCATTGATTACATCAATAGCCACGATTTCAGAAGGCTTTAATCTCTTGAGAGCTACAAGGAAAAAGTCCAAAACCCTAAGTATAATTTAGACTAGTATACAAGCAGAGTCAACATCTTCAGTAGGTATTTCCGTAGGAATCCCATACAGAGTAATTAAAACCAGATGTGAAAATAAAGGAAGATTACAATGTACGGAACTAGGTCTGCACAGACTAGAGCTATCGGGTGTTATCCTCCACCTTCTCACAGTGCTTCCCTGTGCACATTATAACGTCCTTATGACACTGTTTCTATGAGTCAAAGGCTTTTTCACTACAGCATGGAAAGTCTTTCAAAAAATATTAAGTGTGACACTGATTAATTATTAACTAAAGGTGCACGTACCTGAAGTCTTTGACATCTGCGTCGATTCCATTCTGCACAGGCAAACCATTTGTTTTATCCATCACATCCCCCTCCTCCTTCAGATCTCCTAATTTATCGCCATCAAACGTGCCCTTATTTTTCTTATCCCCTTTGTCATTCTCATCATTCTCTGCATCCCTTGGCCCCTAGGCAAAAGAGACATTATTTTAATAAGCTTAGTTTTCAGATCAATTTTACTTTTATTCTGAGATGATAACAAATCAAAGAAACACATCACAATAAAGTAAGTCACTTGCAAACATTAGTTCTTACCAAAAAAAAAAAAAAAAGAAAAAAAGCAAGACAGTCAATCATAATCAAAGAAATAAGGGAATTAGTTCTCACTCTTCCAAGAGAGATTTTATCTATCTATTCCGTTTCTTCCATGTAGTAATTCAGGGTCTGCTTCTAAAGGCTCTAAAAATCCCACCCCAAAATAATTTTAAAGAATAGTTACCCAAATCCTCTTTCTAGATGGGACTTAAGGCACTTCAAAATTAACTCAGGAACTTTTAAATACAACAGCATGTACTGAAGGGGTATACACTGAATTAGCACCTCTCCAAAAGTCACTGTCTCGGTGTCAAACATGCAGTAATCGACTGGACAAGTGCATGTATTTGAGCAGAACAGGATCACGGTTTTGGGGGGCATTACTGTGATTTGCACAGTGAATTCCCAGGTACGGCTCATTTAAGAGCACTCAAGCCAATCACTAGCTTGATCAGTTGTTCCTATAATCCTAAAGCACATTTCTGGTGGGGGGAAGGGGATGGGGAAGAAAAAAAAAAAAAGGAAAAAAAAGGATTTCTGTTGTGTTGAGCATTTTATGAGCAGTATTACATCTGCAGCAATTCTGCCCTTAATGTCTGCATTTTATTTCACTTGGGAGAAGAATAAAGGGTGATTATGCCAGGGGCAGAGTTTTGAACAACAAAAGGGAAAGGAAAAACAACATAATTTATGATAAAAAACAGCAAGGGGCATAATAAACATATTTATCAGAGACAGCTTTCGTGCTGTCACAAAGACAGACATTCAAACCCTGCCTTCCACTTCATTTGAGGGAAAGTACTCTGTATATAACAGGGCATTTGAACCCCGTATCAACTAAATCATTTTTCCATTCTCTCTAATTGGAGGGGGGGATTTTCCCCCCATATTTAGAAAAAGAGATTGTTTTAAAAGCAATCATCTTTTGATGCTTCTTCTTAAAGAAAATAAAATCGTGCTTCCTTAATATTAAAAGAGCAGCCTTGGAAACGCCAATTGTAAATACAAATTTGGAGCCCAATTCTTACCCCCACAATGTGACATTAAACCAGTGAGACCCTTCGTTCCAGAACTGGCATCCTGACTACCAATGCTGCGGAGCAGACACCTCTCTAACCCCCAATTCGGATGATAAACTGGCTCCTTCCACTAACTGTTCATTTCTCAAAAATCATCTTTCTTAGGCTCAGGGTTCGACAAGGTTATCAGGTGCCCACTAATGAGAGACAAAAATAAGAGGATGGATGAAGGAAACCACAAATCAGCTCCCTGAAGAGATGAGCACAGCAGTCTAACAGTAACAAACCTACTCCGCTTTTATGTTTTTCAACAATTCCTGATCTAGCACTTGGCCGATGAGGCAGAGCCAAGATGCAGCCCCTTTTCCCCACTACAGGGATGGGGCTTGATTATGCCTCTCTCACCACATCCTTAGATTCGAGGCAGCAGCAACTGTGCTCCCTTCCCCACCCCACAAAGCACAGTGACTAATGCCACTTCTCCGTAGGAAACGATATGACCTTGAAAGCATTCCCCAGCTGGAGTGGCTTTTGTAGCTACGTTACATTTCTAGCATCATTACATGGAGCTTTTTAGTCTTAGCCAGCAAGAAAGCAGCCACACGTTCATTCAAAAACCACAGGTATATTTGCACACTTTTCCAACGACAAGCTTAGATGGGGTGTTACGGCCGGTGTGCTTATCTGAAGAACCAGGGAACGTCAGCAACCTTCACATCCTGTACACCCATCTCCCATGACGCACCCCCTAAGTCAAGAACAACGGTTAAACTGCTAGCCGACCCCGTTTTAAGAAAGATAGCTAAACTAAGAGCAAAGAAAAGAAAGAAGAAACATCTGCCTTTAGGAATGGATTAACAAACAAACAAACCAAGCAGCAAATGGAGAAAATAACATAATGGGAACTCAAATGTCAGAATCGGGCACACTTACAAATCCTCCTTTCCTTAGGCAGGAATCTCCAGGAGATGAGCTCAACACATACTCCACCATGCTAACTCCAAGTCCTCCACTCTCTGACCGTGGTGAAAGCACTGAGTTGACTTCACTATTCACATGAAAGCCCTGACCAGGTCTTCTCTGAACCATAATTGGTTGGGAAACAGAGTGATCTGGAACAAAAACATGTGTAATTCTTATAAGTAGATCCAACTATTCAAAGGAGGCAAGTCATTAAATACGTACTCTCTAGTGTCTTCATTGTACTAAGAAGTGCCAACTTTTTGACTCTGATGATGTCCATTAGAAAAAGCAGGATAGCTTTCTCATTTTTTAAACACTAGAACCTGTAAACCTACAAGCGATAACTACATTTGAAGTCTAAAATCACAAATTTCAGAAATTTAAGTCTCTAAGTAAAGGTTGCAATTAAAAAACCAAAGTTCTAGTTTTTAGTTTTAGTAAAACTCTTGTATTAGTACAGGGAAAAAACAATCAGTCTTGGTTTGTCATTTAAAACATCATCCTACCGTTACACCAGCCTACATTTGTTTTCTTGGTCATGTGAACTGGCGTATTCATGTCACGATCAGAGTTTCTCTTAGCTTCCTCAAGAAAAAGTTTACGAGAACTACATTTCTTCTTCCTCATCCCCTGTCCTCCTGCATCCGCTCCATCCCTTTATCCCCTCTGCAGCACGAGGGTTTGAGATCCAACCAGAACAGACTAAGGATAGATGTCTCCAAGTCCTCACGAGCTGTGCAAAAATTGCTGGCTGGGCAGCAGAAGGTGACCTTACATCCCCAGCGAGGGAAGGCAGAAGTACTCCGCTCCTGCCTGCTCAGACTGGCAATAGTCACCGAGTCAGTAACAACAGGCAGCAGACAGAGTAGTTGCCAGGGGATGGTGGAAGGGACATGCAGTGATATCGATGCTCTAGTTTCCTTATAAAGCAGGCATAAGCTGTCAAGAGAAGTCATTCTATTCTGTCATTGCTCCCAGCTACGCCTTCCTGCCTTCTCCCTCAAGCCAGCACAAGAATCTATGGGGCCACAAAGTGAAGTGGGCTGGGGAGACTTTTCCGGGATAAAGTTAACAAAGAAAAGATAAAAGCTAGTTTTAACCCAGATCAACTCCCCAGGAGGTTTCGTTGCACTGCTGTGTAACTACTTGTACCACCAGGAGGGGAAGAAAGGGGTGGCCTGCATCAGAGAGGACTGCTTCTTTTACTGGTACTGGCTTCAAATGCTTCAAAACCACAGCTTCAAGGCAGGGTAGTGAAGGACCAAAGTCATATGGGAGGACTGCAGTGTGTACCGCGGATACGGACAGAAAGGAAAATGGATGGAGCGAAGGGCATCTTACAGAAACCCAGGCTTCATTAGTTCCACTGCTCATGGAACAAACTAGTCCTTTGGCCAAGGACACTTCCACACCCCTCCTCCAAGTTGTGCTCCTTGCTCTGGGGCAGTGACGAGCAACTGCTCAGACCATGGTTGTTCTCTTCATTTTAGATGAGCAAAAGGGGAAACTATGACTTCCCTGACTCAGACAGCAGTGCAGGCCACGGCTCAGGAATAGAGGCTGTGAGGTGCGCAGGATTAATTGAGAATAAACAAAGGAAGAGATGAGACGATGGGCTTTGACTCATGGAGATTTGTGATCAATCAGCGTAGGAGGTTACCTCCCCCAGATGTCTACCCTGCCTGTCTGGTGGATGTAGCCAGCTCACCAACAGAGGCAGCAAAGGAGAAAGTCTCCTTCTCAGCTGTTGCTGTTCGGAGTCTGGCTCAGCCCTTTAATCCACCCTCAACTTCAGTTTGTATTAACACAACCAGGCACAAACCATTGTTGAGGACTGGATACAGGCACTGCAACGGAGATCCGCTGCGAACAGGCAAGTCAGACAGCTGGAGGCAGCAGCTCCCCAAGATCTCCCCCGTACCCAGCCAGACTGCGATATTCAGCCGATTAGATTTTGAGAAGCTTTATCCCCTTTTCACAGCCATTTTGAAATTTAAATAGTAAAAAATGCCCTCAGCACTATCTCAATACCTTCACTCTAATAATGGATATTTTCCGCAGGAAAAAAGCTCCACACAACAGTGAACTTCCTCTAAATCACATCTCCCCTGGAGCTGCAGTTCTGCGCAGTTGTTTGGAAACTGCACGAGATACTCAGCAGTGTTTAAGGAGCATATTCATTACATACAGAAAGCACAGAAAATAAAAAGTAAAAGGTTAGCATTTCAAGTTCAGCACATGCATGTGATTTTTTTGCCATTTAACTAAAACCATCCTGAACACTCTCCCTTTAAATTCAAAATAAGAGACAGTCTCTGATCCAAGAACAAAATTCTTGGCAGATAAACGTCAACACTACTAATTCAAAACATCACTTTTTTTCTTTTTTTAAACTGAATGTTGTTGGGTTTTGGTTGGTTGGTTTAGTATTTAAAAAATTGTGGGGCTGCTTTTTTTTTTTTTTTTTTTTTTTTTAAAACTGATCTTGTTCTCTAAGATCTTTGTTCAAACTTTAAGTAATCCATCCCAAGGCAGAAAATGCATCAGAAAGTGTAAATTGAAATTTTAATGGCAATCTAAAATTTTTAAGCAGATAAACATAAGGGTACACACGTTCACATTAGACAATCTTTTTATAACTATGTGTATCTTTTAACTCTATCACAAAGCAATACGGGGTTTTTCTATTAGTTTTCTATTATGTAAAACAGATGTTTTTTTAAAAAAAAAAAAAACTTTTAAAAGCTGTGTCATCCAGACCGGCCAGCAATTTTGAGTAGATGAGTTGCACATTTCTGTATTCAACCCCAACTAAATTAAGTAAATAATTGAGCTACCTGATGTTCCCCAAGCACTGTCTCTCCACTGATCTCCCAGAAATATCCCTTTTGGTCCATCTTTGCTGGAATCATCAGATTCCCAAAACTTTTTACCCGGCAACAGCTGCTGCAATTAAAAAAAACAAAAAACAAAAAACAAAGCATGATTAAAATAAGTATAAAATGCAAACATAAACCATAAGCGTCTCCCTTCTAAACATGAATCAATCATTAAACACAAACTGATACATGCTTTATAATCAAAATAGTTATATACTCCTAGGGTGAAAGCCATACAGCAACTGAGATAATGATTCAATCTCAGCAATCCTCTTGCATTCTTAAACGCTTTATGAACCCCACACACATAAGCACACACATACAATTTACATTCTCCAGCCTCTCGGTACGAGAGCTACTTGTAAGAAAAATATTAGCAAAAAAATTGTTCTGATCAGAACATTATCATGACTTCCACCTGAGTTGTGAGGATGCCTCTAAAGCTACCCAGCATTTCCAGCACAAATTCTTGCCCTTCAGATACTGAGGTTCTGATGCTGGCAGGGACAGAATAGCTCAAGGGGAGCCAACAGCTCTCACTTCTCGCTTACTTAATGACTGCTGAGGACTCTCTATGCTATGAAGGTTATTTGTAAACACTAATAAGAGTGAACAGTTCTGGGCCACCGCACCTGCCACGCATGTATTGTTCCTACCGGACGAAAAGAAAAAAGGTTATGCACTTGCTGAGAACAAGACAGAAAGTCATCTTTGGCTTGAATGAATCCAAGGAAGATTGTGCTGAAGTTCAGAAGATGGCAGAAAGAACAGCGTGCCCTATTTAGCAGATGTATTTTGAAAATACCAGCTTCACCCAGGAAACACCTGCCGCGTGGCATCCACATATGGCAAGGGGAATTTCGAGCCCCGCTTAAGTGCCTTAGATGTCAAGCATACAATCTCCAAATTAAATCTTCAGGCTGAATGAGATGTATGCAATTCAGACAGGAAACAACAGTACATTCATAGCAAATTAACAAAATAAATGAGCCTTGCCTGCTGAAATTGGAATAAAACTAAAGGAACTGGAAGATTAACAAGTACTTGCATCTGTTTGAAATTACCACAGAACAAACAAGAATCATCAGATTAGTCGATGTCTCCTATACATCAGAAGTGTTGATAACTCCATACTCCATCAGCAGACGTGCAAATTTAAGGCTACGGCATAACAGAGTAAATAGGCTGCTGGATGAAGAGGAAGCAAGCATAAATGATTTAAGAGCTCCCAGCTTGCAGTGTACTCTGGTTTAAGACAGAAAAGTTGTGCTCACCATTTACTTTTTAACTTAAGGAAGATCTGTTTACTCAGAAACGTATCGCGAAGCAGGTCTGTACGTATGAGATTGAACCCGAGGTTCAGATTTGGGAAATTGGACAGATTACATAGAAGACAGGTATTATAATGAAAGCAACATCAAATTTTACCCCACACCTGAAAAGCAGAATTACTTCCAAATTCCAAAAAAAAAAAACCCACCAAAACAAAAAACCACAAAAAGACCCAAAAAAAAAGAACCCCACCAAAAAAACGCCCCACAGAACAAAAAAAAAAACACCACAGATAAGAGAGCAATTACATTCAGATATTTAACTAACACTCAAAGTTACTGTTGACTAAAAGTAATCCTGCTTTTGCGCCCAGATCAGTAGAAAATAAGATCAATCCACGACTTAAACGCGGCAGTCGCCTACAAAGAAAAATAAATAAATAAATAAATGCAATCCCTTTGGAAAAAAAGCTTGTACAGGCACAAGATGGACGGCAGGCACGGCATCCCACGACCTGGGAGCAGAAGCACGGCTGCTTCAGGGGCTCTCAGTCAAACCTCAAGCCGTACGCAGACGTGCGAGTTTTACGGCAGCAGAAACACGCTCCCAGCTCCTCGGCGCGCTGCTGCTGCTGACTGTAAGCCCTGAGCAAGAGCTGGCAGGGGGGCGTTTTCCAGCTGAACTGAAACATTTATGTATACACCTGCATATTGTCTATACAAGCACAAAGGAACGTAAAACAAAGCAAAAATCCTCACGTACAGAGGTTGAATCAACATCTCAAACTAACACGTAACAGGTCAAATTTGGGGATGATGTGCCAGTAACACTCCCCTTGCGCCAGGCACACCAGGAGCTCCAGCACAGAGGTTGCCACTTCTGAACCAGCCGAGATCCCCCACCAAGGCTGAAGACACCGCGCGCGTGCGTGCGCACTGTTTACGGCAACAGCTAACCAAAACTTATTCGCAGATGAATGTTGCTCAATTAAATTGCAGTTTTTCTTTTACTGTAAGTACACACTTGTGTAACTTCCCCACCCTAACCTCCTCTTCCAACTCGCAATAGCCTCCCTCCTACTAATACAAAAGCAAAAATCTTCAGGTTTGCTTTCAAACTAAGGATGAGATGAGCTCATTCACCTTCTACGCCCGAGCACAATGCAGCGTACTCCGAAGTCCTTCAAAGGTACGTGCACCTCAGCCCTACCTGGACATACGGACTCCAGTACCTGGGCTGGCCCTAGGGCAGGTGAAATAGCTGTACAAAGGGCGTCAGGGACATGCAGGACTTGTACCCACCCTGCTTCGACATATTCATGAGCCTGGAATCACAGAATGGTTTGGGTTGGAAGGGACTTTTGAAGATCATCTAATCCACCCCTCCTGCCAGGAGCACAGACATCTTTTCAGCATCTTTCAGGTTGCTCAAAGCCCTGTCCAACCCAACTTTGAACACTTCCAATGATGGGGCATCCACATCTTCTCTGGGCAACCTCTTCCAGTGCCTCACCACCCTCATGTAAAGAATTTCTTCCTTGTGTCCAAGAAGTCTGCCTTTAGCACAAGGAAGGAAAAAAATTTCCTTTCCCTACAGTCAAATATTTGTTGAAAATACCGGTTTCGAGTATCAGAACTTTTCAGTACAGAAACGCCAAACTTTTCTTTTCCCCAGTTCAATATTTGGCACACCATCCATGCCTACAAACTCCGTATCTTGCACACAGTCTGCCCAGGCAAGACCATTTAATTGCATATTTTCTCTACAAAGTATCCCATTCTAGTTTCAATCTTTTTCAGCAGCAAGTCATTTCCACCCAAACCTTTCAAAAAGGTTGAACTTTGAAGAGAGCATTTTAATCCAAGTGCTAAGCTACCTCTGAGGTTTTATTGTCTTCTTCCTACTGAGAGAACAAGACTCAACTTGTTCTTTTAACTCTCAAACCACCAAGTAGAAAACATGGCGTTTTCCCCAGCCGCTCCTTCTCTGCAACCAGCAGAAGAAACATCATGATATCAGCAGGTCCCTTTTTAGAAATGTGTCGGTGACTTTAGGATTTATCACAGCATCGTAAACACAGCGTATGCTCATGATTCTCTCAACTGAACGATAAAAGCAGGGAAACTTGCACTGCGCTCCCCTTTTATGTAATCCAAAAATAACTCAAGACAACTGTAAGGACAAGCGACTCCCATCAGCAAAACTCATTTCAAAACACACAGACTACCCCGTTCCTCCATCTGCACCATGGGGTGACATTAAGGAGGTGAAAGCCAAGTCAGTGCTCGCTAGTGTTTATAAACATTAAAAAAATTGTAACACACCTGATGTGTGTTTAAGTTTCTGTCAATCCTGTATTTCTTAAAATGCAGCTTTTTCACTCCTGCTGCTGCCACCCCAGCAAAAATAACTACTCTCCTCCTCATTCCATTTCAAGGAATTTCAAAGAAGAAAGCAATACAGACCAATTAAACAAAATTTTAGCTACACTAACCGCTTTTCATTTCCTTTGACAATACCTTACAGTGTAGAAGGACACAATCTGCTCTGCAGTCACACCTCAAATAAAGGATGAGAAGGGGCATGGGCTTGCAGAAAGGAGACAGGAAAGAAGCGAGCAGAATATTTTCTTTTCAAGGAAAGAGCAATCTCTAGTTCACAAGAAAATGAAACTCCTTTCATAAGCTCTTGAGTTTCCAAAATGTTAATAAATTTTCCTGATATACACAAGAAAGCAATAGTGAATTCTAAACTTATTAAATTTATTTCTACTTGAAGGTAAAAGGCAAAGTGGAACTTAAGCTAAAAAAAATCAAGTATAATGCAAACCTAAGAGGAAATCTGCATCTGTAAGCCAGCACAGAAAAGGGGAACACTGAGCCCAGCAACTGCCTGGTGAGTACAGTCACAGCAATAGGTAATCTCAGCATTTTTAAAGCAACCCCAAAATCTGAAGCAAACGCACATAAAGGTTCAGTAGTTACTTCTCCTGAGGAAGGTTGCTAGAGGTAAGTTCCACCTCGCTTCTTGGTTTTAATACTTTGAGTTACTCGCTTTCTCATTAAATATAAACAGTGGCAACAAAATGAGATTTTTTTGTTTCTACCATTTTAAAATTTACAACACATTTCCAAACCAGCAGAATTCATCGGACTAAGGACAATACTTTATCTTCAGCAGCAACACCAGGCAAAGGTATTTCGCCCTGCGTGTCCCACGTGCCAGAGCACGTCCTCCCCCTCAAAGCCCCTCTTTAGAAAGAGCAATCTTTTGCAGGTCCATGTTGCAAACTGGTCAGAGCCTTTGCCAAGAGCAGTCTGCAAATTTGGCTGCCAAGAGGGCTCGAGGAGGTAAGGGGAGAAGTTTGCAACACACCCACAAGCACCCCTCGGCTGCTGTAAGAACAAGAATACCTTAAGCCAGTATTGCCAACACAGGCGTGCTGCGTCTCACGAAACACTTTCAAATCTCAATTATAACTACACTAAAGATGTGGAAAGGGACATCCACAGACATGACGCACCGACTTCAGACACGCTTCATATATAGCTGCATAAACCAGGCGTACCTGAAAGATAACCTAAACCTAACTGAAAGATAAGGAAAATAAACGCTTCATATGAATATGTGTTTACAAACCGCAGCAACAAGCTTTGTTATGAAGTGGAATATACAGAGCAAGCTTTTATTTGTATTCTGGTTGCTCATTTAAATTAGTATTTCAATTTTCCTGACCATACAAACTGGGCCACTACCACAAAAGGTAGCGAGACCATGTCCTCTGGCTGGAAGGCGACTTGAGACTAACGTAGCCCTTTATTGTTTCACCTACCCTCTACCCCTTTCTTAAGGGTGAAAACCCATCCGCTTACCAACAAGATCCTGAAGAACTGCACCCGAACACCTTCTTACGGTTTCACAGTGAATCACAGACAAGGATTAGAAAAAATTCTAACGCTTACCATCTCACACACACATACCCCCCCTTACTGCACAAACAACTACAACTCTGTCCCCTATAGTTTAATCTTTTCCCCCCAGAAGCATAAAGTTTCCAGGTGGAAGCTCTATACCATAAGCAGAAAGAAACAGAATATAAAAGTTTATCTTACACACAGATTCCAGACATATTTACAGATATTGAGGAGGGGAAAAACCAAAAGACAGTATTAACAGATGGCAATGGGGGTCCTTGTTCTGTCAAGTAGTGCTCCAACCAGAACTAGAGGTTTAGCAAGCAGTAATGATCTGTCGTGAATTATGCAAGAGGCTGCTAAGACGATGAATTTTTCCTCAGGGAAAGTTGTCAGTTGCAATGGGGGGGAAAAAAAAATAGTAGTATTTTAAGTGAGTATCATCCAGTTCTTCAGGTTGGATAAAAAAGAACATGCAGCAGTTTAGAACTAGAGTAGTTTATTTGTTCCCCAGTTTTTGTTAAAATTGACCCTATCTGGTATGAAAATAATCATTCTAAGCCCTCTTACAGAGGACTTCAAGAGTTAGGCCAATATGCAATTTAGCAGAGCGGGGAGGAGGGGAGGGGACGACTTACACATCAACGAAAGCAATTCTACAACCAACAAGTACAGAGCCTGTGCATATAGATCCCACTGAGATGGGATTACGAATTAGACAAATTAAGTAAACTGATCCCCTTCAGACAAGGCAAATATTAAGATAAAAGAAGCCATCTGTGCAGTTGGAGAACTCAGTTTATCTGCAGCAACAGGTAGAAGGCAGAGCGTGTATTTACAAGCCACGTTTGGGCAGCACTGCAGGTTTACAAACACTAAGATGTTATCTACTCTAAAAAAACATGCTGCCATATAAAAAAAAAACAAACAAGAGAGGGAGGCTGAGCACACAACAAGCAATCCGAGCTGGAGTGCCACGGGCAGCTGTACAGCTGCCACAAGGACGGCTTTTGCTCTCCCATCCCAAAGAACAGGCAGCTTGCTGCCAGCTCAGGGAGTTCAACTGGCTCGCAGGAGGGTCTGACAGCACAAAAAAAGGGCGCAGGATCGTATGATTGGGAATATAGTGGGGAAGGTTTAAAAAAAAAAAAAATCATCTCCATCTTGCCAGGTTGGCAAGCTGTTAAGCTGCATTTCACCAACCCCGCAGCCGTAAGCTGCCCCTCCGCAGCTGCCAGCGGCCGCCTAACTGTCCCCCGGTGCGTTCTTGCTCAGCTCTTGCCCCGGTTCTGCTGCTCTCAGACCCTGCACTGAGCCATCCAGATGTGCCAGCATAGCTGCTGCGGCACCACCATGCTTCACAAACATGGCTTCAATCCTCCCATTTCTAATGCTACTAGCACTGGATAAATTGAAGGGGAGGAAAAAAAAAAAAAAACCAAACCACCACACAAACAAAAAAGCCACCCTGAACAGAAACATTATTCAAAACCGTCAATACTCCCCAGCCCAGCTGCCAATGAATCATAAATTTATGAGAACATAGTAAAGGCATCACTAGCAGGGAAAGCAGTCATGTAAGGTTTTTTTAGGGTGGGTTTGGTGGGGTTTTTTTTGCCTGGGTTTTTTTTGAACCAGATATAAGAATGCCTAGGTCCAGTGTCACAACCACTCTGCTTTAAAAAAAAGCGCTGGTCATTGGAGAGGCAGGGGCTTATCTAGGAGCTAACCAGTTGCATCAAGGGGACAATCATGGACATGGTGAACCACATATCACAGCCTTTGCCATTTAAGAGATCCGCTACAATGAACCCTGGGGGTTGTGGCAATTTCACTATTTGGCCAGTCAGACCTACACTAGACTCCAGCGCTAAAACCTGCAGCGGACAGCAGCAGAGAGCAATAATTAAATTCTCATCAGGTGAAAATGGAAAATATTTCTTACCAGCGTTTCTTTTCAAGAGCAGGATGAAATTCACTGTTACCCCAGACATTCATACCTCAGAATTTTTGGTCCAATTCCTTCCATTTTTGAAGTTAAGTACCTACCAGTTGCCCAATGTCTTTCTGTTCCCATCTTCCTCCCACCCTCCTGGATTAAGTTACAGCTAGCTACTCACCCAGCTGCTCTTTTATTCTAGACGCAGGCTTATCCCACAGCATAACTTACTACCAAATCAAGAACATTGCCGCAGTTCAAAATGCATGTAATGCACTGACGACAAAGACAAACACCACCTCGCAGTCTCTCTGCACTGCCCGCTATCCCAAAAAGACACTGCACGAATATTCAATATTGCAAAGCTATAGATAAAAGGGATTTAAGCGAAGAAAAGCAGATATCCAGCTCCCCTGTCTTAAAGGCTGGAAAAGAATGAGAACTTGCACAGCTCATGTTAAGCCTCAGATAAGTATCACTGCTGTGTGATCAAAGATCTCAGAAGACAGCACAAGCAGCATGGACGTGATCTGGTCTGCGTGCTAAAGCAGCAAAACCAACTGGCCCCTGTGTGCGACTTCTGAAGCACCATTCCCTTTCTTCACTGATTGCTGTACACCATTGCTTTTTATTACCTTCCAGTTCAACACCTGCTGAGAAGGGGAGTTTGATACAAAACCAGCAAAGATTTCATTACGCTTACGTGGTTTGTAGTAAGACTCCAAGACGACTTCCTTCGTTACAGCTAACAACCTGGACAAAGTGCTAAAAAAGGGGGCAGAACAGATACCCCTTTTAGAAGGCTACTTTCAACATTATCGACCATGTTCACTATCAACAGCCCAAATCTTTTCCATTTTAGAGCGGAGCAAAAGAGTTTCTGTGGCTCTTCTCAATCTCACACTTGATCGCACTTCCACTCGTGCAGAAATTTAGGGGGGTACAAGGCTGGTTGCAGTGGGGAGGGTGGGATTTTGAAGATGGAAACAGCCACGAGGCAGATGAAAGTTGCAGGGTTTGTTTAAACTATTCTTAGTTTTCGCAGACTAGGATATCTGTTCATCACCAAACATTATCTGCATTTTGACAGCAGGATTGATAAGAGATTTAATTGTTTGATGGCACCCTTTTAAAAAAAAGAGCTCTGATGTCTTCAGAGGCACAAACTCCTTAAATCACTAAAATTATGATGACATTGCTTACTAAGAAGCAAGAAAACAAGAAGATAAAAAGATACACTAAATGCACAAACCACTCTTTTGCTCATCTTTCTCCTCCGGGTTTTTCACTATCAACTCAAAGTATGAGATTACTGACACTTCCTTGCAGGTAAGGCTCAGAAGACACAAGATCAAGAAATACAAATCAAATTCGCTCTTTTCCTCATTTATTTCAGATTTATATTTTTTTCTCAGTACACTGACTTTCTCCATGAGTTTCCTTCACATTCCAGGAGCGGGAGGAGGGGAGGAAACCATCAGTGCCTTGCTAAGGCATCTAAATAACAGATAGGGCATGCTGCACAAAATCAAAGCCCGCAGTTGAAGAACACAGTCTTGAAAACTAATGCGCATATCCTGCAGGGATCTCAGTTTACATAGTTCCTGAAATCAGCCAGCTGGATGTATGTTGAAATACCCTAGGAAATACAGAGAAAATTCAATAGATAAAGAAAAGAAACTGTGGGACTGAGGGAGGAAAAACCCCAGGAAAAACAAGAAAAAGTGTCTCAGCTTAGAGAGAAGGGTGAAATGTCACCTTTCCTGGAAAAACATGCACACTCTAGTATGTGGAAAAGCCCAGTGACAAAAGGATGCCTTCTCTAAAACTTTCTGCATCACTATTACAAGTGGAAGAAGGAGGGAAAAAAAAAAGGTGAGTCATCATTGGAAGGCAAACCTCACATCCTCCAAAAAAACAAACCCAAATTCAATTCTCTCAAGAAAAGGCTAAATAAACTAAGAGTTGGTAAAAACCAGCATATTTAGGAATGCCTTCAGGCATTTACGCTAACGTGACCTAATGCCACTTTACGTACAAGTGCTGTACTTACTCTTAACGGGCTTTCAAAGAGCCTGTACGCTCTATATCTGAAAGCAAACGTCTTGCTCAAGTGAGGTGTTAAAAAATAATATTCACAGAACATTCACACCCCCGTCATTCCACTGGCATGCTTCATATGGAGGCAGATCAGCTGTTTTTCAGCAGCTTTAGACAGAATTTCAATGCCATGTTTTCTCCTTTGTAAATCATTTTATCTACTCTTAGTCAATAGTCTCAATGTAGGTTAATATAACCTAGAGAAAGAGAGATTTTCCTATCAAGTACTGTCAAATTAAAATGCAACTCAGTATTACAATCTTCCAGAGAAGGAAGGAAGGAAGGAAGGAAGGAAAGGAGAGAAGCTAAGCTGCAAGCACCATGAATTCCCTAACGTCTTTCACCTGAGAGAAGGCACCTCCTTATGAATCCCACCAGGCAATAATCCTGGTTTGCTGTTTTCTCTAAAACAATAATTTTGGGGTTCTAGAGGTGGGTTGGGTTGGGTTGGTTTGGGGGGTTTTTGTGTTTTGGTTTTTTTTTTGTTTGTTTGTTTGTTTTTTGTTGTGGGGTTTGTTGGTTGGGTTTTTTTAACCTGGCTCATAAACTAGGTAACAGAGATAGGATGGACTGAACGTGGAGAAAATAAAACTAGTCTGAACTTGACAGACAGGAACACAAAAAGGCAGGCTCTCCAAAACAACAGACCTGTATCAAGCTGACCTGCCGCACATTAACATCTTCCTACAAGACATGATTTTTCTCATCTCTGTTCTTCCACAAGCCTTTAAAGGATCTGACTACAAAGGAAAACGGAACGAGGCAAGGAAAAGAAGTGTTTACATTCAACTTTCAGGAACCTAACACAGCCGACTACAGTAACTTGCTATTCTTTCAAGTCACCCTAAAGATAGGTAAATTCTCTCTTTTCAAAGAAAACCAATGGCCATCTCCCCCAAATCTGCTACCTCCTTACTGCGCTGTGAGATGAAAATAACTCTCACTGGGTTTCTGTAAAGTTAGAACTGAAGGGCCCGTTATCTGACAACTCCTGCTCAGTCCTTTGACCTGTCCGAAGCACTTATCACTTCTGCAGCCCTTGATTGCGTTGCCCAGCTACTTTAAACATTAAACACAGTCCTGTGCTTTATGACAAGAGCCAAAAGGTGGCCAGGAGTGGAAACAGGGCAGCAGACAATGACAGACGACTAAACCCACAATATTATGGGGTCTGAGATCACTGGATCCCAAAATAAACATGCTACAAGTATTGTAACACTTGTCACAAGACATATTTCTAACTGTTCTTTTACAACCACCATTTTACTGTTTGATGATACAACAGGTGGAGGGCTTAGCTGTTCCTCCTACTAAGATGTATTCCAGCCTGACAGGTTTTTATTTTGTTAAAGCGCACACACACACACAAGCTTCACAGTCATCATGAACTCTCAAGTTCAGAATCATTCCAGCAGCCTCAAAAACTGTTATTTATTTTCCTCCTCCCTCCAAAACACACAGGTTTTTTTTCTATAGGCCTTTCACTTACCTCTCCCATAGCCCGTCCTTCCAGAGCAAGCGCTTGAAAATCATGATTCAGTTCATCCATGGAACGCACCTATTTATAGATGGGTAAGAAAAATACATGAGGAAACGCTTGTATTTGTTTTTCTTAATAATAATCATAGTTTATAGCAATTTTTCTGATACAGACTGAGAGCTACATTCCATATTACAGCATATAACAAGGTTATTGAGCTCCAAAAGATGACTTACCTTTAAGACGCCCAGAAGCTACAACTTTTATAGTGTTAGATTTATACATGCACAAAAATGGGAAAAACTAGCAATTACTTTTAAGACATACAAAGCCTAACACAACTGCCTTTGCTAAGTGTATTGCAGAGACTAATATTTCACAGTGAGCTCCATGATTTCAAGTGAAGGAGTCAATGCACAAGCAAGCGAGTCAGCATCGTTTCCTTTCAGGTGAAAAATTAAGTAAAGACTCTCGTATAAAACAGCCAGGTTTATATTCAAGTTATGTTGATATGAGAGAAGAAAAACACAACGGTAGAAACAAAAAGCAAATTAAATAGCACCATTTCAAATGGGGGGCAGGAGATGAAGAAAGGAGAGCGAGCAATGCCTTAAGATCAGTTGCCAACTTCAGTTACTGTACCCACAACAATGTGTCAAAGTGGAAATCCAGAAGCAGAAACTGGGGTGCAAAACACCTTAAGAAAACCCCTGATCGGGTATGGCCTGAAGCAGTCCTTCCAGGTTCACGCAGGGCAGAGCTCAGGCGCTGCAGGAGCAAGGGGACAGCCCCGGGAGGTGACACTGGCCTTGCTCACCTGGAAGACCTGTAGCTATACATTTACTTGGGGAGTTGTGCCATTTTCTGCTTCTGCTTTGGATCACAATTTGATGAAAATTGATTCAATTAGAACATAAAAAAAAAGCAGCAATGTAAAACTGTTAGCTAATAAGTCGGATCTGTTGAAAATGCAAGGAAACACTTCTGATTTCATCTCATCCAGGCAAGTCCTTCCAGGTGCAGCCACTGAGCACACGTGCAGAAGCGAAGGAAAAAACGCAACTATGGACTTGAGGACAAAGCACAGAAGTTCAACCATGTGCCCATGTGCTAGGATTGACTAAATTATTGCCCTCCTCAGATAACACACCTGTATCACAGCAGCGCTTATTACAGTGGCCACAAACACTTAGAATGGCACATAAGCAATACTACACGCCTCCTACTCAATGTTTACATAATCCCTGCAACCCAACAGATCTAATACACATTTCTGCTAGAGCAGGGGTAAGAGTTTGTAACACACCTATTTAGGAGTAATCCACACGCTCTATTCGCTGCAGTGCTTTAAGGGCTCTTTTTAACACGCAGTGTTTAGTCTTGTCACCACCGAAGACATAGCGGGTGATTTGGACACAGCCTCCTCTAGGCCAAGGGAAGGAACCCAGTAATACCTGGTGGGTGATTTATGGGACAAAACCCCAAAAACTGGTTTAGATGCCAATGCACCCACTCTGCCAGTGACCAGTGCTGTAAGCAGTTACACCATGTTCACTGACCTTAACCCTGACTTCTGATACTCATGCCACTCTTTCCAGCACAACCAAGTCAAGACTTTGTTGTGATTACGCTTTATTTCTATTTTAAGATAAGATTCAATAGACCTCATCCAAGAATATCAGATGTAGGCAAAGCACCACAGGTAACCTCCAGAAGTTCCCTCCAGTCTGAATTTGCCTACTATTCTGTGACAACACTACTCTGTAAAAGATTAGTAACATATTGTTAAATTATCTAATATTTATGTAATTGCAAATCCTCAGTGGCCAAGACATTCAGAATCACAGTTTAAAAATAAGGTACCCTCTTATTACTGTATCTCAGTTCAAAGTTATTTTCAGTTGTGCCTCAGTCCTGCCACCTTCTGCGGTGATGCTTATCACATCAACCACGAACAGAGTGAAAACAGGACTCCACCTTCCAGAAACTACAACACCGGGCAACACCAAAGACTTTCCTTTACTATCAACTCCATCACTGATCTGCCAGCGAAGATATCTCGGTTTCCTCATGCAAGACAGAAGCTCGTAAGACCAACTTCTTCTGTGAAGCATTTCAAGCTGCACTCATGGTAAGTATTGCAACACCCAGACACGCTAAGATACAAAAGCTGAACAGTAGCAAATTATTATTTCAATGAGACATCTGAGGAATAGACGAGCTATACAAAGAGATTTGGTAGGTGATGTTCATTACTCTCACTGCTAAAGCAATGTCCCAGCAAACCACAGATGCAGCCGCAATGGCACCAATCCAGGACTTGCAGTGCTGTGGAAAGCGCTAGTGGAGAAACAGAGGCTGCTTAGTGCGCGTCTCCCAACTTCGCCAAAACAAATAAACTCCCAAGGTGGATGTTGTGCTATGGGAACCTCAAAACAAAGCTGCTAGAGAGATATAATCATTACATTCCTAGCATAAATCAAAAGGTTATTAAGAGACTTTTGCATTTTGTTCTGGTCATGTCCCGGCCCTATCAACTCGCCGCTGCCAAGCTGAGCTCCCCTTGCAGCTTCAGTTGCACTAACATCCCTGGTGAAAGCCCCGTGCAGCACGTGCAGGCAGTTTCTAAACAAGAATGAACTCTACTTCTCTTCTCAGCCCCTTCCCTCGCCCTTCTTTATGGTACTTTGGCATGCTACATGGCCATCCTTACTCCACCAAATGTTTTTAAAAATGCTAGAATCATGTATTTTATTTGTTCACATCACATACAAGAACAATTTCACAGAAGTCCTGTTCAAGCGTTTGTCTTGAGTAGAAAAACATGTTAGCATCCTGTTAAACCAATCACAGCAGCGCAAATATGTCTTTTAGATCCACGTGTGAAGCCGTGCTCCCATGCTGGCCTGAATTCTTGGTGGAAGCTAGAGCTTGTGTAACTAAAAACACCATCATCTCCAACATGGTCAATGCCTTCAATGCAAGTTCATGATCCTCCACCAGAAGCCACAACAGTTTCACAATTCCTGTTTCTCTAAGAGCTACAGTCGAGTAAGCATACGTAGCACTCCTTGGCATTGACCATTTGTCTGTTTCCAACGTGGAAAAACATGTTTGTCTTCAAACAATGCCATGATAATTGATTACTACAGAGGTGATACAGAGACCAAGATAAGAAGAGCAGTAAAGGGCAGAAAGCAGGATAAACATGAAAGCAAAGCGCTCTCTGGCTTTTTCATACCTGGTTGGTTTAATTGCACACCTAACGGAGCGCTATTATTTTCACTCCTCATGGGTCTGAAGGAAGCTGTCCTTCAAACATGTCTTAGTTCGCAAATCTCCATCCTAGCCTCCCCTGCTAAATGACACACAGTGGGAATGGGCTGCCTCCATCTTCTCCCCAAATATACTTTGCCCCAGTGACTATCAAAAGCAAATAAAATAATACTGGCTTCTCTATCTGCTATCACAGGTCAGGTAATGGAAGAAATTATTCATTACAGATATTTAAGTCCTACTCATCTCTCTCATCGATCCTAACAATTATGGATAAAAACATTTTCTAAATCAGGTCTTCATGCCTGACTTTCAGGCACTGTATGCTCAAACTGTATATAACCACCAATTTTGAGGCCTTTCTCTCACTCATGTAGTTCCTTTATCTCCACTGATCATTGTATCTATTTGTTTGTAGTACAGGCTAGTTTATTATTCGATTATCAAAGACTGTACCCAAAAGGTCCTCCTCTCATTTCCCCACTTCTATTATTAAATAGCAACACCTCTTCACCTCATTTTCTTACACGGTATGCACAAATATCACAGGGCTCCTTCATTTCCCTTTGAAAGAAGAACAAATAGCTTCTGAAACAGCAGAACTTAAAGCCAAAGTCATGACTTCCTACACCCTAGTACTCCAAAAGGTAGACAATACTCCAAAATGGTAATTAAACAATATAGATGATCTACCACCTCATCGGGATCTATTCTTCTTAGCTATCACTGACTTATAACGAACACAGACATGTAGAGCAGAGTCATGATGGCGTAAACACTAGAAACAAGGAGGTCCACAGGGGAGGAACTTCTTCACAGATGAGTGCTAACGTCAATGAGATTGGTTACCATAAAATCTGCTTCACCACTGAACCAGAGTTTTGAAAGAAATCCAGAAGACAACGCCAAGATAAATTGGCTGCACAAGGAAGCAATGCCCTGATACCTGGATACGACATGACAACCTGGTTCCTTGGAGAAAGAGGTGATCTCAAGAAACGTCAGGAATCACATGAAGAGAGGTCAGCTGTAGTCCCAATTGCTTCAGAAGTGATCCAACAAAACCCGACTCCTGCTCTCAGCCAGCAGCACCCCCAGTTGCACCCCCATTTCAACCTCTTCCAGGCATGCCACCTCTGCAAAGCAAAATGCAAAGTGCACATCCTCGCCAACTACCAAGAACAGACCTCCCTACCTTCTTTGTCAAGAGTACTCGCTCTTTCTGATAATGCAGAAAACCAGCAAGCTTGCTTTTGAAGCCTGCTTAACAAAATTAAGGCTCTGTACATCAGCAGCACTGCTACTCAATGAGAGTTACAAAGCAATTTCATTGCATGAGAGCATTCCTCCCCTTCGCATTAAATGCTGTGTATGCACTCAGAAACTACGTACATCTCACCAAAATTAATGAGAATCTCATTCAAGAAGAGTAACTTCCATGCATGCTAATATATGAATGTATGTCACTATAACACACTCCAGCTTATAGCCACTTCACTGGCTCATAAATAATTTCCTGCCTGCACGGTGGAAGCGCATACCCCGAAGCGGATTCGCCCAGCGCACTAACTACGAGCCACACCGAGAAACCGGAGTAAGCCCACCGGATTTCTTCGCTTTTCAGTCTCTCAAAAGCTCTCTTAACCAATTTTCACCTTTGCTCTGAAAAACACGCGATAAAGCGACAGACAGCTGTATTACTCATTACACAGTCGCTCTAGGTCAGACCTCCAAATCTTATTTTCACTCTCCTGAATAAAAACCCTTGGCCTCAGACATGCTGAGGCCACAGAGGCCTTTCCAAGTTTCAATAGCAGATACCTACCGCCTATTTTAGAGAGGACAAGACAAAACACAGAATGCTTTCTGCTCTCACCTACTGCAGATTGCAACAACACAAACCAATTTCTCTCTAGGTCAATGGCTACTTTCAAAACTGAACCTCCCACACAGCAGAAGAGCTTCTCGGCAATTCTGCATCAAATGTATTCACTGTGGATTTTCCAACCTCTCAAGCAGCACACAGCTAATTTATGTCAGGTAGGCATCTTACATAGGACAACTACACCTTTTTGGTTTGGTTTTGTTTGGTTTTGTTTGTTTGTTTTTTAAATAAGATTAGAGGGCCTTACCATTGCAAAACTCAATGACAGCAACTCAGAAGCAAATGCTTTCCTAGTCCCAAAGCTACACAGACACTAGTCTTTGTCTGTATCTGGAACACTTTTAAATTTATATAGCTATATGAGAAACAGAGAAAGCAATATTCCAGCAGCTAAAGATGTTCTATGCGCTGGTACCATTTGGTACTGGACCTGCTGCTCACCTACCGCACCACAAACCCTGGCAAGACAATATTCCCTGCCTCCGAGCCCCCTGCCCCGAAACACACTCTGTCACAGATAATAGCCAGTATTTAAAAGTTTTGGAAGTTTTTTCTTATGGAAGAGCAAAGCAGACTCAGGCGATCATCCCAGGCATCACTAAAGACCCCAGGGTCTAAATTGCCCATGAGAGGGGGTGAGAGTGGAGGGGACAACTTACAGAGACCAGGACCAAACCTCTCACAAGCCATCCCAAAACAGGGTCCGATGTCCCCAGTGCTAAAAAGCTGCAACGCAGCAAAGGATGAGCAGGGAAACCTGCAAAAGCACCGGCGTGCCCACCAAAAGAAGCAATAAACCCAAGCACCTGATAGGACACACTGCACTACTGGTACTGAAAACTCCAGTTAATTTTAACCTAGCAAACAACAAGACCCACAGGGCTAAAAGGCACTTGTCAAAAGGAATTCTGCAGTCAGTTAAATTAACAGGAACTGGGGCCCCAAACTGTCCCTACGATTACTAAACAGGGATTTGAAAGACCTAACAAATTAACATGAGAGCAACAGTATATTTATCTTTCAGATTTCCAGTACCATATTTTTTTATTCTAGAATACCCAAGGGTTTTTTCCCCAAACTGATAGCTACCAGCAAAGTAGCCAAATTGTGATTTGAAGTAAATATTAATGCCAATAATCAGTGTTAATACTGCACCTTATATTAAGCAAATATGGTTGCTAATATGACCTTTACATATAAATTCAAAGTGTAATACCATATCACATTTCATGGTCCGCAGGTATCTCAGGGGATTGTACACTAGCCTTATATATTAAGGAATCCTTGTTTATATAGCATTTATATGCACATAGACACAGCAAAACTATAAAAAGCTAAATTTCACTCTTAATCACAAAGGATTTTTTATTCCTCCTTATGCAAGTGATGTTTCCCAGTAAGAGAAAGGACAGGTGGAATTAAACGAGAGGAAACAAAAAAAAGGGCCAAAACAAACAAAAAAACCAAAAGAACCCAAAACCCACCATACAGGGGAAAAACAAGCAAATAAACAAACTAGAAAGTCCTTTGGAGAAAAAGAAGCTGAGAAATAACCAGCTGAGAAATATTCTAGCCGATGATCTAAAAAAATTGTCTCAAAAAGTGCACCATGAAGCCTGAGGGCTTATGATTTTTATTTTATTTTTTGGTGTTGGACAACGTTAAACAGATCAAATATCTGCATTTATTAGCGGTAACAGCGACTGAAGACAGTTTAAACTATCTATTTCTATTAAGCCAATTATGTTAAATAGCGTAACCAAAGCAAACTAGAAGGCTGCTTCTGTAAGCCTCAGCTCTCCAGCTTCTCCATTTCCCCGCTCCTAACGCCGTTCCCATGTGGTCCCATTTCAAAGGCTGCCTTTCTTCTTCCCCAGCACTTTTTCAGGCCAGGATCTATCTAGCCCCCAGCCGTCCCTCCCTTAGATTACAGCACTTGTTCTCCCACTAGCCCTCTCCCCCGATTCTACTTCTGACCAGGAGGCAAAACCCCCAGGACAGCATCTGCTACAACTGAGGTAGGATGGGCACTGCAAAGACAGGATTTCATTAACTTAGAACATGTAAATGGCTGCTTTCAAAATTTCTTTGATCTACAGCAAATTACAGGGCCGACTGCAGCCTTCAGTCCTGCCAGCCGAGCAAACGAACTCCAGGGTATCCCACAGATACTACCATAAGGAATTCTGGGCGAAGCACCCTAAACTTATCTGCCATCCTGGCAAACAAAAGCACTGGCAAGGGCTGGGTGCTGGGACCACAAATCCACGGGAAGGGTTCATTCCTCAGTCTCTGCTGATGCTGGCTGTGCTCCTGGCGAGCCTGGAGGAAGCCCTCCGACAGTTTAAGCTCTGCACAAGCTTGACGGGACCACCTTGCTACGAGACCACTTGTTTTGCTTTTCTACTCCTACAGAGTAAAGTGGGAAATTGTGTTACTGTTATACTTGTCAGGATAGATCAAAATGTTACGATTTCTCAGCTCCTAAAATGAACAGCATTTGTTTCTGTGAGACAACAGATGAGAGATTCCAAGTTCTCCCTGTCTGCACAGGTACATTCCGGGTGCTTACCTAGAGCACCTCAAAAGCGTGATTATTCCTTGGACATTTATTTCTTTTTAACTCATCTGCAGTCTGCAAGTGTGAAAAGGTAAGTGTCATGTAAAGTTTTCATCCATTAGGCCTCCACATTTTAAGTCTTGTTCAATTTGTACTAGAACAAAAACAAAACCAAAACCTCTTTATTTTCTAGTAAAACATTCCTCAAAAAAAGGTCAATATTACTACAAGAACACCGGGATTGAGGCAGTAAGAACAAGAAATATCAAAAACATTCAGGCTGTTGCCTGAATAAAACACCCTTAGAATGGAGGGGGGAAAAAAAAAAAAAAAATATATGGTTGGTTGAACAGCCTAAATACTTTGTAGCACTTGATTTATATACTCACAAGTTGTTAAAGCTTTTAAAATTAACCAAAGGTTTACAAATTTCAGATGGAAACAAATGCCTCCCACTCAGCTGTGGGAGACTGCCTGCATTTGTCTTGTTTGAACAGCTCACATAGCACATTATTCAAAAAATATCTACTCTGGGTGCATACATACACACATATATAGTATCTAGGAGAGAAAAAAAAAAAGTATTTACCAGCTGACAATAAGAAAAAGCACCGCACACTGTCAACAACAGGCTTGCCACTAACAACTAGATCCAGGGCTAAAATATGTTGTTCCATCAACTGATTACAGCACTATTTTTAGTCCTCTCCTATAACAATAGTTGGTAAAGAAAGAATGTGAAGTCACAAGTATTAGACAGGATTAGGTGGTTTAACTACTATTTTTGTAGTAAAGGATTCATCATTAGAATCGCTACTACCATTAGCATTCAAAGCAAAAAGCTATTGAAATTGCAGATTGGCTAATGCTTTACATGGCGTTTAGCCAAGATGATTAATGATGCAGGGTACAGAAATAAACGCAAGAAAGGCAGCCTTTCAGAATGGCTCGGCTTAGTTAGCTAATTATGTTTTTCCTCAGATTTTTATTCACCGAGGAAAGTGCTTCATGTGGAATTTAGGTTACTCTGCGATGTCTTGGGCACATATTGTTGGGGTGCAAACTTCCAAAATACTAGATTACAGAAGAAGCAACCTTAATTTTGCCCCACTGGAGCCGGCAATACCTTGGGAAAACCGTCCTCTGCTTCCCAGATGCGTGCATGGATCAATGTTTTTGTGCAAGCACTCAGGGCTACACTAAGATCTGGCTCATTTGACCCCCTTTCACTCCCACCCCTACTCTCTGACCTTCCGAGGTTTAAATTCAGAGGGAAAAAGGTGTAAAGAAGGGACGCGGCAATGTCTCATTCCAGTGCCAAGCTCAGTACTTCTGTCAGAAACAGATGCCAGTGGCCCCATGCCACAACGACTGTTGGCAGCAAGGCAAAGGGCTAATTTGAGGGTTTAATAACAGCCGAGTTTCACCTCAGTGCAGAATCAAGGTCTGAAGCACAGCTTCAGTACAAGGTAAGCAACACGGCCAGATGCTCCCAATAAAAACAACTGCCCTAGAACAAAAGTTACCCTTAACAAAGGAAGAGGACTAACACGATATCTGAGAGCAGATCGCTTGATGGGAGGGAGTGCAGCATCACATGATATCCGGACACAAAGGCAAGTTTGTTCATCACAGACCCACAAGATCATCATTCAGAGACGACAGCTTTAAAATTGTCTCAGCATACACCTATAAGCAAGTTTTCAGACTCGGGCAACACTAGATTCAATGCTCTGGAACAGCTCTTTGTTAAGGAGATTTCCAGTCAGCAGTTGAAATTGTGCCAGCTTGCAAGGAAGAGGCTACTGCAGAGGGATTATATGGCTTTTATCTTATGTAAAGTTCCACCCATTTACAAAAATGCTACGAGTATCACAACCTGTTCTGCAGAAGCACAGATAGGTCACACCAACTCAGCAAACCACAAAAGAGCCGACAAGGGGAAAGCAAAGTTGGAGAGAGGGGAGGAAGAAAACAAGCAGAAGCTATACTCTAATAAAGCTCTATTCAAAACACACTTGGGCACAATATATTAACTTAAATACTTGAAGTCTTTTTGAAGCATTGAAATTTGCAAATTCAACAGTGTGAAAATATCTTTGCTCTTCCTGAGCAAGCACCATAGCAAGGAAGCAGACTACAAAGATGATATACCACAGAGAAATCCCAAAGCCAGCACATCAGGTCCCTTGTGCAATCCCAAGCAGAGCCAGATATCTTCCAACTGCCTGTCAGGGACAGCAAAACCTACAGATTCAGAGGAAGCAGACTCTTAAACTGACTCTCTGAAAATTTCAGGGTGTTTTTTCTCCCCTCTGCAAGAGAAGGATTTTCCAATATCCAACCTTAAGTATCCAACTTAGCCAATCTACTCATGCTCCTTCTATCTCGGGAGGAATTTTCAAAGGGCAATGTAAAGCAGAAAACTAAATCAATGTCCTGATTCCCCTCCCCCAAGACACCCTTTACTATAGAGAAATCTCTGCAAAATAAATCAGCCAAACTAGACGTTTCATTTCAGCAAGGTATTATGTTCTAAATCATCTGGGTGTCAAGTTAGCACAGCCATTTCAGTGTCAACATAAGAAAGCCCTAACCAGTTCACCATGATACAAGGAAGTACCCATGAAAATTCAACAGATTTAATGAAACATACATCAGAAAATGTTCTTCAAGAACAGAGCCATGCGTTCCATCACATGGTGTACATGATTAAGGACTTGCTCCATGCCTTCAACTCTAGCCCAGACAACAAGCCAGATTATTTGGACCACAGTGGCCCTCATACACTAGGTGCTTTCCATAGGCAGATCAGGAAATCTCTGTCCTGAAGAGTTAACTGTCACTTAAATGGCATTTCATTCTGGAAGAACGAACACTAGGGCTTCTGCTTCCTTAGCTTCCAGGATCTTTTTAGAGGACCTTGCCATGACTTTAAGGCAAACTCTGGTCATGGTGCCTGCCAACAGGCACCGAACATTGTCAAACAACATCAAATCCAGACACTTTCACAGCAGCAAGCAGCATAGTTTGAGTAGCTGTGCTCTAGAAGGGCAGCTGCCAGGAGAATTACCTTCTGTCTCCACTTGAATTCAATTTCCCAGTTAAGAAGTTGCACGGTCACATTGCCAAAAGGCAAAACTGAGCATAAAATCCAGTCCCAGCCCTGTTGCTCTCACTATTCTTCATCAACTATATTTGAAAAATTCCCCACATTCAACAAGACGATCCCTGCAGAGTTCTATTGTCTCAAATTATTAATTAAACATGCTCTCAAAGAAGCAAATGCCTAAAATCATTTGCTTCTACTAAGCAACTCCCCTATTACCCTAACTGCAATTCAGACAGTCTAAGTATATCCATTCACTGTAATTCAGAAGGGACCACCACCAAAGAAACTCTCTCCAGTTCAAGAACATATATGCATGCACAAGCCACGAGAGACCCCGTCCAAGAAAAGCCAGCCAATTTTCCTAAAAACCTGCTCAGTGTTGATAACTTGTCCCAGCTGAATATCTCGACCATCTTTTCACTCCCCTCAGGAGCGCTAGATGGCTGTTTGGATTTGTAATGAGATATGCAACCTTTCATAACCAAGCCAAGTCCAACCTAGGCCATTACTCATCAGGAGTCATCTTGCACCTCTTCACTCACCTGTGTGAAGTTCTGATCTCTACCCATTTTTTTGCAGGATAAACAGCATACAAACACCTCCGTGCAGCTAGCGTAACAATCTGCCCAAACAGCCTGAAGAGTAATCAGGCATCGTAGATGAACAACAGCCTAAACCTCTTCAGTTTGAATCTTAGAATTACTGGTGGACATTGACACTCAACCTCATCTTGCTGCTTTTTGTGGATAAAAAGAGAAGACTACGTTTTGCAGTCAAGACCAGGCTGGTGGAAGTGTCTTCTATGTAAAGCTTGGTGGTTAAGTATTTGTAGCTGCAGACAGCTGGAAGTTTGCTTAGGAGTTCAGAGATTCCAATCTAGAAAAAACTCTGATTTTACCATTACTTCAGTGTCTGCAAGAACAAAGAGGAATTTATAATATATGCTATTTGTGTGGATGGCATCTCTTTGATACCTAAATATGCAAAATGACAGTAGCATCTTTAATCGCTTAATTTTATATAAAAACTTGCCCCCTGCACCTTCTGGAGGAGAAGGGAAAAATGCAAAGGGAAAAGAAAGTTTCTAGGTAACATACAAAAAGAACCAACATTTTCCTGCTGTTCGCAACAAGAGGATGCTATCTACTTCCTTGGGAGCAGAGAAACTTTTTCTTAAGTCACCCCTACTAAAACCATTCACAGCTCAATTCTCAGAGCTGCTAGTCAAACAAGTGACAAGGAGGAACAGCCAGCACAATAAAAAATGAAAAGCAAGGATACCGTAAATAAGTTCTGACTCACAACACTCACAGCTATTTAATAACACATCATGAAATGCTATCATTTGGTAAAAATCATTGGAGTATCATCACCAACAGACATAGACGTCTGTCTGCATACAAAGAAGAAACTGGGATTCAACAATTTAAAAAAAAAAAAAAAATCCCTCTACCTTTAATTACGACCTCCCAAGCTCTAGGCAGACATTAACCTATATTACCCTATAATTATTTTTTCTGACTTTCCATTATCTTTTAGCTACTGAGTTTCCTAGCCAGTCTTCAAGGCAACAAGGCAAGGGCCCTCACTGCATTATCTTTGAAAGTCTAAAATCAAAAGTACAGTAATATAAGTGTATCCATAAGAAATTGAGACTTAGCAGACATCCATAACTATTTCCTACCTCTCTGCAAGTCCCAGCACTTCCTTCCACTTCTATTCATGCAGGACAAATTCAATTCTACCCCGGCTAAGCCCAAACTGAATTAAATCATTTTGCATGCATAAGAGTAGTTCTTCCTCCAAGGAATTTATAATTTAAGAAGCAGATGCAGAGGTGGCCAAAAAGTCAAAAGGAATGGCAGTATTAGGATTACATATATCCTGCATTCTGCTTCCCATGAGTAAAACCCTAAGGCAAACAGAGAACCATGGAAAAAGAGGCACTCAAGAAAGGCTGAAGCAATAAACACACAGATAAAACTGCCCAGCAATCACTGGAGTATACGGTATCAAATAAGACACATGAGAAAGGGTTACTGCGTCATCTCAGAGTTGACTTTGAACAAATTAAACACAAAGATCGGTTTAAAGATGCATACTGAATGCAAAACATCAGGACTATGCGACAAATACATTACAGCCAACGTAAAAACCACCAGGAAGTAGAACAGATAAGGTCCCAACGTTAATTATATTATAGTGGGCATTTCTTGAGCTTCAGAGCACAGAACACATGGGGGAAAAACAGAGAAAGCATCTCACAGAACCTTGTGAGCTTAATCCTGAAGGTATATTTTGTCCATACAACCTTCTCAGAAGTGGTCTGCCTCCAAAGAATGCACGCGTTATTTTCTAAAAGTTCATTTAAACTAGTATAAGCTAATGAGTTTTTCTTTCATTAAGTGGTACATTTATTAGTATCATTTCATTAAAGAAGTTACTGAAGAAAAACCAAGCTGAGGAAGAGCAACACATCTACTGACATCAGGGCAAGTCTCTGTAACAGGTAGGATTCTTTTGTTCAAGTGAAAGCTTAAATCTTCTGGTTATTAAAGAATGCAGTAAAAAAAGTTCAAATACCAGCACAATTTTTAGTGACTGCAAGGTTTGGGTGTCCTGACCCTGCCCCCCCCATCTCCATTGAGTTTTGCTGTCTTTGCTGTTAGGGATTTTCAGAGAAAGGAAGATGAAAGTATGAGTTGGAAGAAAAGAGGATTGAGAGTTCTATGACATTCATTTTAATTCATCGAGTCATCTTTCCACAAAATGTCCAAACACAAGCAGTCCCTGCCCAAACATGTCCACACCAGACTGCATGACAGTTTTTACCTGAAAAACCTAAAAGTTGCAGCCTTTCAGTAAGAAACTTTTGCTTACTGTTTCTTACACAACTTAAAGCACATTAAGATCTCTCCCATCAACGTCTCTTGCAATAAGTTTTACATTTAGTGACTGAAAACTTGGAGAGTTAACAGAAAAATTACATCCCATTTCAATGCAGTTGTTTCCTTTAAAGTGATAACTAAATACTATGTTTCCACATAAGGGAATAACTACAATATTCTTCTAGCTGCTTAGTTCATATTGCAGTATTTTATGTGATTTTCCTTCCAGAACAAACTAACAGGGCACTTGGGTTTACTTCTTTGTTGATGTACACACTGACTTCAGTGAGGTTGCAAAATTCACTGCAATGTTTGCTTTTAAATGGTCCGGATGGCAACGCATCCCCTGGGGAGGCACGGCAGAGGAGCAAGGGCTTGTTCGCTTTTATTTGAAAAACTAGAGGCAGGAGATATTCATAAAGGTTGCGAAAGCTTTGTGTCTGCTGCTCTGACAGTATTTGTGGGAATCATTCGTTTTTAAAACGCGCTTACACTTAAGTTCTGCTCCCTTAGCAGAGGAAGCACATCTCCTTTGACGAGTTACTTACAGGTCACAGACAGAAAGCTCGAGTGAGTCATGCATTCATTTAACTCGCAGCACATCTGACAATGCAACTACTGAAAAGACTTCTAGTAAACACTACTACTGAGACACATCTTGGCCCACTACCCTTCTAGAAACGTTAAGTCGCTGTAAGAAGTTAGTTGTGTTTCTAAAAGCACTGTTTCATGATGTTCTTAAGGCCGTTCTCTTCTCAGTTCACCTAAGCACATTAATAGCTCCTTCCCCTCCCAATTACAACAAAAAAAACCCCAAACCCAAAACCCCAAAACAAACAGGCACAGAAACCCAGGAAAACACATTACCAGCAACTTCCAGAATTGTGTTTTTCAATATTGGGAATGGTAAAAGCCCAACCTACATGCATTGGCAGTTTTGTAATACCATTACATAAGAATTATTTAACTACAGCGACAGATCTGAAAAGCAGCAGCAGTCACTGCTATGCTGGTTCACACATCAAAAAAAAAAAAACAAAACCAAAAATCAATAGAGAGAATGATAAATTTTGCAAACATGCATTTGAATGTCACAGAGAGTGGACTGGGATTTCAACACCCTCAAGAGCAGAAACGTTTCAGCTTATAGCTACCAAGGCACCACAATCCTGAAAAGAGAAAAGAAAAAGTACGACTGTTGCCATTCCAACCGCACAACCACCAGCTTAAGCTTTAAAAAAGCATCATTAAAAGCGTCTATCATAAGCCCGATGCGTTCACGTGTTGAGTTTGGAAACATTGAACTTGTTTTTTTTACCTGATGTTCTGCATGAATGTTATCCCCAGTAGGCCAGCGATGTTTGCTGTTATTATAGCCGCCTCCACCACTTCCTCCTCCCCCAAGCTGCTCACCATGCTGCCTCTGGAAGAAGTAATCCACCATAGCGTCGTCCTGGGAGCGGCCTGCGACTCCTATGGATCCAGGAACAGGACTGGAGTGTGTCCCTGCCGCAAGCGCCTGATTTGCAGCAGGCTGTTGCTGAGCCTGGGACCCTGTTCCAGATGTCAATACAACAGGCATGTTGGGATTAGCTGTATCTTGAGCGTGCTGTTTCAGGTGGGGGCTGAACGAGTCCTGCCAGAGTACTGCTTTTCTCTTCAAAACACACGCAACGCTCATTCCACCAACACCTACGGGGGGTGAGGGGAAGGGGGAGAGACGGCGAGAAAGAGAGAAGGAAAAGAAAACATGAAATCCTTACAGCTTCAGCTTTACATATTAAATAACACACCCATCTTGCGACCGGCAGGGAAACATCACGATGCCAAATCTGCGTCCTTTTAACAGTTACTTGCTCCATTAACCTAGCAACTAAAATATCACATAAAAATGCACGCTAGCCAAAAATCCCACATTTTGTGCTGCAAAGTGTTATCAGCATATGCAAGATTCGTGCAAGGTGCCCATTACACTGAAATCAGAACGCCAATTTATGCGATGGACAAAACACCGACTGGACCGCTGCCACAGATGATTGCTAGAAAAAAGCCCCCGAAAAACCCGGTGGAACGCAAATTACACCATCAGTGCCTGCCATGCTTGTTTACACCTGACATTATGAGGCAGATCTTCAATCAATACACGAGTCCCACCGTATCACGATGTGTTCAGCAAGTGAACACATCATCAAGGCAACAGGTTTTTGTTTTTTTGTTTTTTTTTTTTTTCCTCAAATGCAAACTTAAAATACTGGATTTCTGCTTATACAGTTAATTAAGTCCCACACACAATGTGCACTCTTCCTGCAAACTCAGAAGCTGGCTTCAGTCATGAGATGGTAAAACACACCAGCACGTTTTGTAAAAAGATTCCCTGGAGAAAGAGCAGCTAACCTCTCAGTGCCCAGGATCTCGGCAGAACCTTCCAGAGCCAGAGCAGCCAGCAGCACCAGTCCTGCTGTCGACGGCACCAGAGGAAAGCTGGACGAGTCACAAAAACCGTCCAACACTGAAAAATACCCCAAATGCTCTGCACACACCCAAAATCATCTGCGTGCAGGAGGCCAACAGGCAGACTAGGGTGGCAGCAACTCACTAATTTACTATCCCCCCGAATATTTTGAGAGCATGCCAGCATCACAAAACCACAAAAGTTTGTTATTTTAAGACAACAGTATCAGCTGATTCTGACAGCAATAAAGACTTTACGTGTGAACAGAAAAGTGTTTTACCCCGTTATGTAATGCTAAGCCAATGCAGAGCGCACACACATATCAAATTTGTTTTTAAAGGCATAGTATAGTCAGAACTATTATTTTTTTAAAAAGACTGCTAGTTTATGACTTCAGTTACCTAAATGCAACCCCACAAATACCACAGAGAGTTATAAGGATGAAACTGGGGCTGGGGGGGATGTCCAGCCCTTATGGACTCCCACCACAGCTGCATACCAGCACGAGAACGTTTTTACACTTGTACCTTGGTGGCTGTAAACCTTGGCCCTGATCCTGACAGCAGTTCCGACAGCCTGAAAGGTGGCTCTGTTTCCTCTCTGCTCATCGTAGTAGTTTTGAACAGTCAACTACTACAAGCAACTTCCAAGAACAGTTTTCTAACAGTAGAAAGTTGACACAAAAAAAAAAAAAAAAAAAAAATCTAAGTCCTGTCTTTGATCAAACTTACTCGGTTTTGTCCCACTAATTGAGAACAGTGTTAATATTCAGAAGAAAATGACTACAAGAACTGCAGTGGTGAGGTTTTTTTATGCACCTACAACATGCATTTGTCAACACACACACACAGCCTCCGTGGCCACATAAACAAGCTACTCTGCAAGGAGTTTTATACATTCAAAGACCCTTCACAACTTAAATACCAGTAACATTTAACAGAACTAACTCCTCTGTCTTTCAAAAAGTCTGGCAATCACTACCTTCCACAAATACTTCATAAAACACTGTGACAACACCTGGTATTACTAAATCTTCACTGATTGTCAAGAATACAATACTATGATTTATTGGTATTTTCCCTTTAATAAACCATCGTTACCAAAATCCTTCAGTAACACGAAATGAAGCAACAAAGCTCCTCCACACAATAAGAAAAAAATAATTAAGTAATTACTGATAAGAAATTCACACATCACCAACTTGGGGTGTATATTAATTGCAGACAATAAAATCTGAGCAGCCCCTATGAAAAGCGGTTACAAGTTACCTCACGGCAGTCTTTGAAAAGTATAAGGAGACACTGGGAATCCACAAAAACTTTCAAGTATTGATACAGTGTGACAAGCCCCTGGTTCCAGCTGGAAATACCACAAGGTAGAAAGTTGTGAGTGGAAGTTGCCACAGCCACAACGTTACTTTCCTCCCTCAAAAGGCAATGGGCTGCAAGGCCCCTCTGTTCCCCAGCACAAATTCATTTCTGGTTTAATTTGCATGCAGATCGTTAACAACTGCGTTACTATAAAAAGAGGGGGGTTTTGAGACTCTAGAAAATCTCAGTCAAGGTACTATAAAGATCCGCACGAGTGCCTCCTGCTCCCAGATGCTTCCTCTTTCGTCTATACAGACGAGGCAGCTCCAAACACGAGAGGAAAAACTTGGCAAAGGCGACATTTTGAAAGGGAGCAAAGGGGAAAAGAGCATTCTGGGTAGTTCAAGTTTAGTTCCAAGATGTGTTTTTATAGAAATGCCGTGTTAAATGTAGCGGACAGCTGAATCCTGTCATTCAAAGCACAGAGAGCATCAGAAATATGTTAAGTCACCTACACAACGCACATTCATTAGCTAACCGGCAGCTGCAAGACTCGCCGCTGCTAATGGCTACTAGGACTCTTTTCATTCCCAAACTCTTAGTAAAAATATATAATCAACTTTTCCTAAGTAAACCGTTTGCTGGGAGGAGTTACGTATTTACAAACAAAGGCTTCTACACTGCTACAACGCACTCAAAGAGGACAATTTTCCTTGTCCCTCGATAAAAACATAGCATGTAAATAAACTGCTCTGTGTTACCACTACAAGCAAAATACTTTAGATTATGGGACGTTCCACAAGGAACAAAAACTTCAGAGATATCTCCAAGTAAGTTTAAGCTTAAGTGGCAACGACACTGAATAAGGCAGCTTTAATCCGCACTGAGCACAGCTATGCGTTCAGAGCTTCCTAGCTCTTATTCCATATTCCTCTAAAAATAACAGGCAATATTAAAAAATTAAGTTGGCACAAGATGTACATTTCAAAAAGTTCAATCGTGAGCTAGAAGAGAGTTTGGGTTGGGTGTTGGTTTTTTTTTTGAAAGTTAGACTAGAAATTAAAGCACAGCCATTGTTCGAGAGCTGTGTGGCCTACAAGAACTTTCAACGTTAAACCTTGTGTTTTCCTGAAAATCTGGGGGGACGCAGCAGGAAGTGGGTAAATTGGTCACCGATCGAATTGCTTAAACCAGCATTAAAACACGGTAAGATAAATGCTACCCCTCACCCCACCTCCCTCACTCTTAATAAAGGAAATTCCTTACTCATGATCTGTCGAATAAAATCTCCGCTCAGAACAAAGTTATTAAACATTGACCAAAAAAAAAAAAAAAAAAAAAAAAAAAANNAAAAAAAAAAAAAAAAAAAAGAAATCGAGTATTTCTCATGTTGGGGCAAGAGACAGACTCTTCAAATTACAAGCCTGCAATTAAAAAGGGCCAAACGCTGTTATTGGGCGAAAACGGGATAAAAACAAGGGGAAAAAACCCACACAAACACAAAAACCCCAGGGTCACCCAGCGCATCAAAAAGTATTGTCTGCATTTTCCTTCCCCCCCCCCGTGCGAGGCACCCTCCCTCTCCTCTGCCAGGGACACCAAGGCTCCCCCAGCCCCGCCGGAGACCCCCCCAGGCCGGGGCGGAGGGGGAAACCCAACCACCCCCCCACACCAACGCGGGCCAGCACCGGGCCGGGCCCCCAGCA
>VYZW01013397.1:81636-97788 GCA_013401315.1 Balaeniceps rex
GGACAGGCCGTGCCCGGCGGCCTCCTGCGCGTCCCCTCGTCGGTGTCACCGCTCCCCGGCCAGGCCCGGGTCGGGGCCAGGCCCGGGCCAGGGGCCTCAGGCTTTAATCGCGGCCCCTTCCCCAGCTGGGGTTGGGGGGCACAGGCCGTACTCAGCCCCACGCTGCCGCCATCAACGCTCCCTCGGCTAACGGGGCTGTGGTTGAGCCCCCCCCGCCGCCACCACCTCCACCGCTCCCAGCCTTGGGCCCCCCCAGCCCCCTGGGCCCGCACCGGGCAGCGGGGAGGCCAGCAGGCCCCTGCCCGCCCCCCTGCCCGAAGCAACGGCCATCCACCGGGGGCCTGCTCGCACAAAGGCAACGAAGAACCGCACCAGAGGCACGAAGCGCAGGCAGGGAGAGCGGCTCTTCCTCGCCCCGAGCCTTTACAAGCCCAGTGCCAGCAGCCACGCACAATTTTGGGGTGTTTTCCCTTCACGTGTGTCACACACACACACATTCCCCTTCCCCCCAAAGCCAGGGCTGTCAGAAAACTACACACCCCAGCGTGCGCAGCTCCGGCGCCGGCCAGGCTTGCAGTCTGGACATTAAAACAATGCGCTGTACTCTGGGAGCGGTAGTTTCTGCAATAACACCTCCATGTTAAAGGGACAGCTCGTTCGGGAGCCGCCACTGTTGGTTTTGTGCACCCTCCTGCATTGGGGTGTTGGGCTCCTGTGTTTTGGGGGGGATTTAGCGCCTGTGCTTGATGCTTAGGTGTAATATTTTCTCTCCTCCCAGCCAGGCAAGCAAACCACTCGCAGAAAACGGGAGGAAATGCTGGCACGGGGAAGCGGCTCAGGGCATGCCCTCGCATGCACGCAGGGAGCAAACAAGCAGCAGCCCAGCGCAGTGGCTTCTGTGTTTCAAAGGGCTTCATCAGCCAACGGGGTCCCGCAGACTGCATGGGGCTCGGCAAAAGATTCCCCTGAAGTCTGGGCTTTTGCGGGCGAAACAAGCGGGTTGTGGTTTCAGGTACTAGCAGTTACTTCAAGCCCGGTTTATCGCAGTCATTAAAGCGTGAGCAGGGCCGGATCCAGCTGAGATCTGGCTGCATAGCTTGCATCCATTTTCTCCCCGAAGGGCTGCCGGGGTGATGGGTGTCTCCGCTGCCACGCTGCCTCTTCCAGGTGCCCGTGCTGCGATGGAGCATGCAGCCCAGCCAGCCAGGGCTTGCGGGGAAGCGGGGCCTCACCCTGGCCACCCTCCAAAACGCTGGGGAAATACAGCTCATGGCTGCAGCCTGGGAGATGCTGAGTACCCCAGGCTGGGCATGGCAGGTGACCTTCGGGATAAACAGTTAGCAAAGGCTTTCGCTGTCGATGCTGGTTTTTAAGTCGGGACTTGTATAGCCACCAAAGCTTTCTTCGGCCCACACTGGCATGGATTATTTGACCTGGCAAAACCCCGCTGTGATACACGCAGCTCTGCAGGGTTCAGGGGTCTGCACCGCAGCAGCATGCTGCCCAGGCGGGTGTGTGGCACTTGGCGTGGACCCCCCTGCCCTGCTGCTACGCAGCCCTGCTGGGCCCTGAGCATCCCGCAAACGGCTGCGGCATGGATCCTGCACAACGAGTAGCTCCTGTTAGCGAGGCCTGGCTGCCTCCAGGCTCTTCACTGGAATAGTCAAATCAGCAGGTTCTTCTGGCAAGCATCCCTAACGAAGATGCAGCTCATTCTGCCGAGCTGCGCTACCCTGTTACAAGGAAACTGCCTTGATGACGCAGTCAGCCTCTCAGAAGCACTCTTGTGCAGTGAGGCCGGGTCAGTTCTCCACCTTCCAGCTGGTAGAGCCCTAAACCTGCCTCTGCCGTGCCATGGTGGACCATGCAATGTCCCCAAAACACTGCCAGTGTAAGCAAGGCCATGGCGTAGCGGAGATGTGAGTAGTGAAAACGTGTCATCTTGGCACCGGAGCAAATAAATCTGTCCAGGCACCCTTCTCCTGAAACATCTCCTGAACATCCCAGGCTGATACGTCAGCGTTGACTCTTGGGTGACGAATATTTGGGCTGTGAAGCGTGAGCTCTTTCCCACACCATGTCTTCACTGCAGAGCCCGAGGGAAGGAGGGCTGGCAGGTCCCTACCTGCTTCTTGCTGGCCAGCTTTTGAGGTGCCGTGCTTGCAAACTGGCAACCTCAGCACCTCACCTTGCTGGTGGGGCCGCCTGTCCCCGAGCTATCGTGCTGGCGGTAGCACAGAGGTCCCCGAGCGGCGCTGACCCTCCGCTGTGAGCCAGAGATAACAGCTACGCCGTGGCGGGTTGCAGCACACACCCAGGCTGCTTGCTGACACTAGAAACATGGTTTCTGTTAATTATACCTGGGATAATTACATTTATACCAGTATAATGAGAGGGGGAGGGAAAGAGTCCTCCTGTGGATGAAGTATTAGTGGTTAAAACCCAGTAAGTAGTTTATTTGGTTTAGGAAGAAAGGTGCAGAGAAATGGCACATGGGGACACGCAGCCCTGTGGCTATGGGACTGAGCTGGAGTTTGGGTCTCATCTCCAGCACCTCCGTCCCTCCCACAGCCTCTTCTGCCTCCCACCGCTGCCGTCCTCTCTCTTGCCCCTCAGACCTTGCCCGAGCTCCCAGCTTGTTGCAATCCATGGGAAGTCTCCCACCAGGAGAACATGCTGCTTGGGAGACTTCAGAGCCACAGGAGACAGGCAGAGGGGGAGGAAGAGGCAGTGCAGGCAGTGAAATAACTTCCACCTCCATGGGAAAAACCTTCTGGAGGTGGAAATGTTCTTCTGATCTTTGTCGCGCTGTTGACCATCAAGGGCAGCCCCAGCTCACCCTGTACCAGTCCCGGCCTAAGTTACCCTGGGCTTCGTCTTTGGTCTACAAAGAGAAAAAGGTGCCTCCAGAATGTGGTTGATGTCCTCCTAACCTCCGAATGACTCGCTAGAAGTGCCTTTCTCCATCCGTTGACTACAGAAGGGGCTTCAGTCAACTGCACTCTTCATTAAACATCAAAGTTACACGTCCAAAGCCAAATGCCCAAATGCAGACGCTCCATCCATGCTCTGCCCAGACTCTGTTCCTGGTGGCACGATGCCCAACACGACAGTATCTTCTCTTTGAAGGAGCCTTCTAGTCTAAGAACAAATAAACCCAGCTCTGCTGTGATTCATACTCCTTGGAGCAGAGCTTCCCACAGCTCGACAGAAGAAACACGTGCACAGGACAGGGGATTCAGCTGGAAAAGAAAATAGATTGAGTGACTCCATAAATCACAGATGAGTACTGCCCCCAGACAGACCTGGCCGTCCCCGGCATCGGGGAAGTGTAGGGAGGTCCAGCACTTTTATTTCAATGACAACTTGGTCTCTGAAATGAAAAGCCAGATGGGAGGAAAGAGTGTCTCCCCCCACAGTGCCAAGATCTTCAGTGGGCCAGCAAAATTTTGTTGGCCACCAGAAAAAAAAAAAGTCCACTGAATTACTTGATTTTTTCCTAAATGAAGCCAAAACCTTCTGAGATTTTCATGCAGGATACTTTCAACACATGCCAGCTTGACCAAAAAGCTTTAAGAGCCAACTACATCATTCAGCTTCATCATTGGGACAGTGTTTCATCAAACCATGTTGCCTTGAGACAAAAAGTAATGACCAGCCCTGCAGCTGGGCAGCTTTAGTACTTGTTCATGAACACAGGCTGTGTGCTGACCCATCCATCGCTCCGTCGGCTGCTTCGCAAAGATGGCCAGAGACCTCAAATCGTGGACCTTCCCCACGGGACCTTCCCATGAGAGCCCAGTCCCGCACGCACACAGATTCACGGCACACACGTAAATGCTTTCTGGGCTGGACCTGTCGTCATCGGCAGACCTAGATGGGAAACGTCCTTTCGTTTCTGCAGCAGCTTTCAGCGATCAGATAAAACTGTGGTTTTCACCGACACTTTTCGCCTACGGGTTTCCACGCTCTCGTTGAGAAACCCAGCGCAGACATTTTCAGGAGTCAGCAGCCAAGTGTCTAAAAGAGGCTGGTGAAGTGTTGTGGTTACGGCAGGCTGAAGGAAATTCTGGCTGCAGACCCACCTGACAACAGTAAAGTCTGAAAGTTTCGTTTTGGCTGGAAAATTGCTTTTTCTTGCAAAAATACACCCCCCTAAAATTAAAGTTTTTAAGCAACTCCCACCAGTCGGCTGTACTCAGGGTTGTACCGAGCCTGACATGGAGTCCCCGATCCCAAGTGCAGGGACAACCACCAAGCAACTCTGAGTGATGTTTTGAGGGCCATTATCAACAAATCCCACTATTTCCTCTCTGTGTGCAGGAAGGCAGCTGGCAAAGCCATGCCACACATCCCACGGATAGAAAACAGCCGTGCCAATGCCTTCCTCCGCATCCCGATGATGTCCTCTGCTGTCCTTCCTCCAGTTTGCCCTGGCTCACAGAGCCACCGCAGAGGAAGACAGCCAGAAGTAGGCAGCGAAAAATGCCCTGGAGAAGTGGAGATAAATCCAGGATGGATTTATGGGATCCAGAGTGGGTTAAATCCAGGATGAGAAGAGACGCGTGCACTTCTTCTCACTCTTATGGGGTCAAGAAGGTATTTTCCCCAGGGACCAGACAGTGAGAAATGTTTTTGGCAGGGTCACTAGCACACGGGGCCAAGTGTCATTGGGAAGGATCCTTGGGTGCCCCTCTGCCACCCCACTGATGTAGTCTATTAGTGAGAAGGTAATTCTGAAACCTACAGAAAAAACAGCTGCACAAACAACTGATAGCAGTTATAAACCAGGAAAAAGGAAATTATTGTTTGTTTTTTAAACCGTGTGGGTTTTCCCCCTGGACCTCACTGCCGGGACCTGTCATGGCAGCAAGGAGCAGGGCTGAGCCCTGCTCCACATTCCTACCTTTTCATCAGCATCTTTAACCAGCCACCGAACCCTGCAGGGACCCGGACACCAGAGCTGCAGAGAAAACAGGGGCTCTGAACGATGCTGGTGGATAAAATAAATGAACGCTTGGGGTAAGAACAGCCATTCCCTCCGGAGCACCTTGCAGGCAGATAGGGCTGCGCTACGGGGGGACAGCAGTTGGGTTGGGGACAGCAGTTGGGTTGGGGACAGCAGTTGGGTTGGGGACAACAGTTGGGTTGAGCACAGCCCAAGGAGCCGACGGGATCTGAAAAATCCTACAGCTCAGCAAAGCAGCTGCGGGCAGGAGAGTTCAGGTGGTGGCACCTTCCTCCCGAGGGGGAGGTGGCAGCGGTGTCCCTGCTGAGCACGGGCTGCTGGCCAGGGCTTGGTCGATACCTAGCTGGAAAGGAGCTGGCAGGCTCCAGGGCTGCTCTTGGCCAGCACTTGCCAAGTCATAGAGACTTGTCTCTGCTCAGGGTGTCCCACCCACAGCGGCTTTCCCTCCAAACGGGCCAGCCGTAGCCTGGGGAATCAAAGGATTGTACCTGTGTATGGTCTAGCTAGATCACCCCAAGATCCAAGCTAGATCCTTACACCTACCAACCTCCCTGCTTCTTGGGCCCCAGGAGGGTATAGACACCCACCAGGAGCAAGGGGCTGGGACACAGGGGTCCCTCTGCTACTGATGCCCCATCAGTGAGGTAGCTAAATGCTGCCTGGGGACATTTCACATCCACTGGTGGCATGTTGTCCCCATATGCTGTCACTGGTAGGAGCAACACCACCTCCTTGGTGAGTGCTTGTGAGATACCCCTTCTTGGGCATCATCCCACACACCGTGTCTCATCCCAATTTCTAATCATTAGAGCTCTGAAGCAGGAGGCTGATTAAGCTTTCCAGCTTGTTTGTTATCATTAAATATATCAACGCTGGATTTTCTCGACAGGCAATTACATGACTAAGCCCTTTGGAAGCTTGCGACCTTCTCAGCCCGCATGACTTCTTCTTGCAGTCCTGTAGCCTGATTGCATTTTGTGGGGAGCGACTTCCGTCTACCAGCTCCGCGTTTCCCATTTGCATTGCATCAGCTCTTCCTCGGCGCTGGAAGACGAGCGGGAGGGATGCTCTGACTTTCTCCTGCCTCCCTAACATCTCTTGAGCCGAGCTGGGCTGGAGCACGGCATCGAGGCTGGCATATCCTTTACCTGCAGACAGAGCTATTTATTGGAATATATACATATATATGAAAATATATATTATTATGTTATTACTGGAAAGATATAGACTGTGTATAGAGGCAGAGTTGCAGGTCAGCAATGCTCAAACAGCAGCAAGGGGATGAGTGGTGACTTTGCAGGGGGTTGATCAGCTAAAATGTTTTCCCAGCACTTCCTGCACTTCTCCTTTGCTTCCAGCTTTCCCAGACCTTATTTCTTGGGGTTTAAGTTGTCCAATTCACTCTTGTCCCTCACCCGGAGAGGGTGACAATGTGCTGCTGCTGCCAGCCGTCGTGGTGGCCCCCCGGGGCCCTCCCCAGGGCACAGCTATCTGCATGCCGCACGCTCAAGATGTGTTTCCTGTTATGTTCCCAGTTAAGAAAAAACAACAACCAACTAATTGTCACGTTTAGAAGAACATCATCCCAGCTGCAGACTCATACGCTCAAATTTAGGAAATAGCAGCGTTCCATTTGTCTGCGCAACCTTAATTCAGCCCCCTTAGGCACATGCTTTGCGATCCAGTCTTTAATTACAGGTTCACAGACGAGGTTTTTCCCATGGCACCCATGGCCCAGTTAGGGCTGGCTCTGCCCTGGGGCAGAGCGATGAGGGAGATGTGGATGCGGGACCCCCGTGTCCCCTCCTGCCCAAGCTGTAAGGAGCGTGCGACGTGAAAGACAGAGGTCTGATGCTTGAAATGCTTTTGCATTTCTTCTCCCTCATAACCCAAGTAATTTTGGTAAAATCCAGGGTGCTGCAGGAGGGCTCCTGAGCAAGGAAGGGTGAAGGGTGAAGGTGGAGCCTCTCCGCTCCCAGCTCCAAACCCCACTGCTGCCAGCATCCCCCCCAGACCCCCTCACCGCCACCTCCTCGGGCTGCCCAGGGCTCCCTGGCTGCCTCCTCCCTCCTCTCCTCTTGCACAGGCAGAGACCTTCTTTCAAGCCGAGCTCCATGCCGTCCCTCCACACCTTTGATTTGGACACTGAGATGTGCCTGGGTGCTGGGTGGAGGCTGCTTTGATTCCAATTTCCTCCTTGCAGAAGGCAGCCCGGCGGCTCTTGCGGCTCTGCCTAATGCAGGCAGCTGCTCCTCCTGCCTGCTGCAGCCCAGCCCAGCCTGGGGTGACAGCCCAGGGGCCTGGACACCTCCTGCCTCTGCTTGCGTGTCCCCATGTGCCATGAAGCTCCACGAACCGCTCAGCCCCAAGGCAAGGGTGCTTTGCACGGCGGGGAGCTGGCTGGGGAGTGATTAGCGACCGACAGCTTTGCCAGCGAAACTTCCCAGCACGGCTCGTTTTGCATGGAGGGAGGCTTGGGGTTTGCTGGGGGACCAGAAATGACGTTTCCCAAGCGCTTGCTAAACCCACCCCACTGCTGCCTTGCCGGAGCAGCACTCGGCTCCCGTGTCCTCCACACACCGGAGCTTGCAGGGCCGGCACCGCGCTTCCCAGCTGCAAGCTCCCAGCACCTCACCAGTGCTCTTGGTTTGATCTTCATTGCACAGACAGGGGCTCAGATATACCCTGGCTTCGAAACCTAATTGCCCTCGGCGTAATTTGGAGGCAGCGAGCCCATGCTTAGAAGGGCTGATTCACCCTCTGGACCTGCCCCTGCTCCTCCTGTGAGGCTGGAGGGAGCCGAGGGCAGCGGAGCAGCACCCAACAGAGATGCCTAACGTGGGTGACCCCAGGCTTCAGGGTAGTGGTGGCCCCTTCCTCGGGGAGACAAGGATTTGCCTGAGCAAAGCTGCAATGGGTGTCAGCAGGAGCCGAGCTTCGTGTGCGCAGAGGGACGACGCATTGCAGAGAGCTCGGAGACGTCTGATTTGGAGGGTCCTGAGCGTTGGCTGCACGTCCAGCCAACCCCAGCTGGTCATTTGCCTGTTCTTCCCTGCTCTTGCACCCATCTTGACTGTAACTGCATGGATTTACTCCAGATCACACCCAGGCATTGTGCTCGCGGTGACATCCCTCTGCCAGCCCTGGAGCCACCAGCCCTGAGCCCTTTCCCGTGCACTGTCCCTGCATGGGAGGTGATGCGTGGTGGTTACGGCTGGTTGCATCTCCATCGCTTTCATGTGCAAAACCTCACCTTTCTGGCTGTGCAGCTCTGGTGGGAGCCCAGAGGGGTGAACGGGGTCTGCAGGGTGAGTTTGGGAAAGCGGCTCCGCCGTGTGCATGGAGGAGGCCCCGGCGAAGCAACCAAACCTCCCGGAGCAAGAGGCACCGGTGCCAGGAACAACACGGGGAGTCCCATGGCAACAGGGCAGGGAGACAAGTTCAGGGAATGGTGTAACACGGCTGGCACCTGCCCCGCTTGCAGGAACAAAATGAAGATTTTCCTGCCTGGCCAGCCGCCCGTGCCGGCTCCCACCTTCCCCCTGCACCTGGATGCGTCCCCTGTCCTGCCCGGCGCGGCACTGGGACCGGCGAGCCACTGGCAGGAGTCCTGGCACCAAATCCCTTGCAAACTCCACCCTCATTGCCCCCACCGTGCCTTGGCTTTCCCCTGCGTGTTTTCAGCTCCAGCGCCGGCTCCCAGGCACGCTCCAGCCGATCCTCAACCCCTTCTTGATGCTCTGGAGCTAAAAGCCAGCTGATTTGGAGCTGGCTCTGTTGCAGGACTGGAGCATGATGTTGCAAAGGCATCTTAGCTGCTCTCCTGGGGAGCGATGGGGCCACTGGTCCATATAGATATATATATACACTATATATATGTGCAGCATCTTTCAGGAGAAGCCAGCTCCCGGTGCAAGCAGGCGGGCTGCAGGGAACTCGTCACGCGCTTTAGTCTCTGCCCAGGATGAGCCATGTGTTGTGCATCCTGAGCCAAAAATCGTGCGTATGCCCGTGGATGCACTATGGCCAGCAGAGAAAGCCCAAGAACTCCCACCAAAGGCAGCCGGCGCGTCCATCCGATGTTCATCTGGGTGAACACCCATCCATGTATCACCTTCCAGCTGGGACCAGAGGTGGTGGGAGCACCGAAAAGAGCATCTTTTTAGGGATTGGGGCCGGGGATTTCAGGGCGCTCGCACCCATACCGTGGCACAGGTCTGCTGGGCAATGTGATGCCAGCAGGAGGGTGTCCCTTAGGGATGCCACTGCATCTTCCACCTGGCAGGGACCACTGGAGACCCATCCATCCCCGCTAAGGAATCAAAGGGGGAAAAATAAGGCCCAGGATATGTTTCTTAATCAATTTACCACCAAAAGCAAGCAGTGAGCTTCCCTCCAAGCACGAAAACATCGTTCCCATTCACCCACCGCATCCTACCGGCCTCGCTCCCACTCCCGCTCCCATTTCCCTGGGACCAGTCGTATTTAACTCAGCACACCTAGGACCGCGGCAGCCGGATCTACAGATCTCCTCGAGTCCCTCAAAAGCGTCTCTATGCCTTTGTTTGATGTTGTGAAAGCGGCTTTTTTACTCCTTAACATCTGTGACTCGCCGGGGTCCCGCGGCTGTGGGAGGGAGCTGCCGTTTCTGCGCGGGGTAAATTAATCCTTTGTTGCTCCTCAGCCATTTCTTTGCTCGGGTTGGTATGGAAGAAAATCAACTCGTTTTTCTTCCTGCCCTTCCTGTTTACGGCGACACAGGGTTTCTTCACATGATAGCGGCAAGAGATGCTTGGACTCTGTAATTACATCTCAGCCGCGGCCAGGCAGGGGACGGTGGCTGTAAGGAGGGACCGGCTTGGTCCAGGGTGTAAGGGGTTCAAGGCAAAGCCCCCCCAAGCCCCACCATGGCTGTGAGTAATGGTGCAACGCCCTCAGTCACATGCTTTTTAAATTTGGGGTGCCCTGATAGTTTTTGGGGCAGCGAGAGCATCGATGCTGGGGATGCTGCACCCATGTCCTGGCTTCAGAGTGGGGTGGGAGCAGGAGGCGGGGACATCTCGTATCGGGGATGTCCAGTGCCATTTGGGCCATCGTTCATATCATTTTTATTCTGAAGAATTTCCCCTGCTGCTCTGAAAATCAGATTATGGCTGTAAAACCATAGGAAGCTGATGGGGGTGATGAACCCTTCGTCTGCAGGGACCTGGGGGCAAGGCACCCGCTCACGTGCCGAGCATCCTCCCCGCTTGGCAAAGGATGCACCGGATGCAAACAGGGAGGAGGAAGGAGTCAGGCATTCCTGGGGAAGGCAGAAAGGCAGGAGATGTTTTAATATCCATTTCCCAAGAGAAATAAGTGATTTGAGAATGTAAAGTGCCCGAATAATGGAGTAGATGCGGTGACGCTCCCAGCTGCTCGCTCCCCCCATGAGTCATGCTGGGATGTGAATTAAAGGTCGGGTTATCGACCGCCTTCATCTCCTCCGATGGGTCTGTGCCAGCACCCAGCCTTGCCCGAGGACCTCGGGGTGGGTGCGTGGCACCCAGGTTCAGCTGGCGGCCAGCAGCGATAACCGCTGCGGCAGACTGGGTTTCCTGGGAGCCACCCGGCGATGCCGGTACGGTGGGTGGGGTGCGGCTCCGGCATGGGAGATGCTGCTCGGGTTGCAGGGAAAAGGAGCTGTGACACCCCCAAAAAATTCCCAGTTTGGTTTTTGGCAGCTGGTCCTCAGCTGGCTTTGCCATTTCGAAATGATCCCGCTTGGACAATGCGGCTCTAAATTTGCAAATAGAAATTTGGAGGGGAATGCCCGCGGGAAAAGGGGCAGAAGGGAAATGGAGAGGAGGGAAACGCCGGGAAGCGGGTGGTCGGTTTCCCTCCATATCCCGAATTTTTCCGATCTGTCTCCGTACGGCGAGGGCCGGGATGCTGTTGGCTTTGCCTCAGCGGGAGACACATGGACCATCCTCCAAATTTCCAGCCCCAAACCCGGGGGCTTTATTAACTGCGAAGCAAATCTCAGCCCTCCCGTCCTCCTGGGACGTCCCGCTGGCCACAAGCACTGAGCAAACGGCACAAAGCCGCCTCCGAAACGTGTTTTCCCAGCACTCAGGTTAGGAAAAACTTTTAAAACTGGCTTTGGCAGCCTGGGGACTTGGTTTAGAAAAGCTCCTCTATTATAAGACATTAAAATATGAGTTGTTACAACTCCTGAAACCCCCCAGTACAGTTTTATCCTTTGTCTATGGAAGCAGTTTCGCACTTTCCCTTTTACTTCTTTATTTACTTTTTAAAGTTCTTTATTGACTTATTTAATTTATTTAATTATAAATAAGTAAGTAAATAAGTTAATATATTTGCTTATAACAAATAATTTTTATTTACTATAAATCAATAAGTGAATATATTTACTTATAATAATTTTCATTTACTGTAAATAAGTTAATATATTTACTTGTAATGAATAAACTATTTTTATTAACTACATATAAATAAATAAGTTAATATATTTACTTATAAATAAGTAAATGAAGAAGTTGTAAAAGTAAATAAATGTTATTTTAAACTAACTAACTAACTAACCACTTAAATTTTAAGTATATGACCCCAGGCCATCACCTTCCTCGCCACGGAGCTGGAGGAAGGCTTTCCGGAGGAGACGCGCTTCGGAGCGGTGCTGAGCCCCATCTGCGGCCCCGCGGTGCGTGGGTGGCTCCAGCTGCACCCGAGAGCACCCACACCCCGCATCCCAGTTGGGGATGCCCAGAAATAAGGCACTGTCCCTGGCCAGGATGGGTTTTTTTGCTTTTAAAGCAGTTTCCCAAGTATTTTTGTTTCTTTTTCTGTGCTGCAGGGATGTTTTGGAGCTGGGAAGCATCTGCCCTGTGGTGGCCGCGGGAGGGTGACGGTGGCCGTGGCTTTTGGAGGGGCTGCTAGAAATAACCTCACCCAGCGCTGACGTGAGCCCAGGGCTGTGGGAGCCGTCGCCTTGCTCCGACTTAGGGTCAGTTTAGTAATAGCAATAAATCCCCCCCCGCAGCGAGGCTCCTGGAGCCGTCCCCCGCATTTCCCAGTCCCACCAGTGCCACCTTCCCAGTGTGCCCAGATCCCTGCTGGGAGGCAGCTCGCCAGCCGTGCCACAGCAGCACCTGCAGAAAACCCCCCCGCTGTGTGTTCCAGACCCATTTCTGAATTAATTCCCATTGCAATCATCATCCCGCCAACACGGGCATGTGATGTGATTTTATTTCCCTTACCTGGGTGACGTCTCCCAGCCCCACGACCGCCTTGCACTGCAGCCGCCGCCTCCAAAGGGACCCAATCCCTGTCAGGTAAAGGACAAGGAATTTTATGACCACAAACACTGTGCAATGAACTGGAAGATGCCTCCCAAAGTTAAATATTTTAGTTGAAAAACACTTCAACAACCCTATTTCAGCCTCTAGTTTGGTGCTTACCTCCCCTTACCAGCCCCCTCCAAGGTACCGGAGGCAGAACAGGGGGTATGGCGAGGCCGAAGGCTGGAGCACCATAACTGTCGGAGGGTTTCCTGGCGTGCCCGGGCAGGCTGCCGGAGCCGGGACTGGGCAGCGGGAGGTTGTTTTGCAAGAGGTAGATTGATGGGTGTAGGCAGGCAAACAGGTTTCCTCCTTCCTCCCCAGCTGGGGAGGAGGAGCGTGGTGGGATGCTCGGGCAGCACAGCTGTGGATGCTCCGGCAACGTGGCCATGGGATGCTCAAGCACCGTGGCCATGAGATCCTCCGGCAGCATGGCCATGGGATGCTCAAGCACCGTGGCCATGAGATCCTCCGGCAGCATGGCCATGGGATGCTCAAGCACCGTGGGCATGAGATGCTCTGGCAGCGTGGCCGTGGGATGCTCAAGCACCATGGGCATGAGATGCTCTGGCAGCGTGGCCGTGGGATGCTCAAGCACTGTGGCCATGAGATCCTCCGGCAGCATGGCCATGGGATGTTCAAGCACTGTGGCCATGGGATGCTCAAGCACCATGGCCATGAGATGCTCTGGCAGCGTGGCTATGGGATGCTCAAGCACCGTGGCCATGGGATGCTCAAGCACCGTGGCCATGAGATCCTCCGGCAGCGTGGCCATGGGATGCTCAAGCACCGTGGCCATGAGATGCTCCGGCAGCGTGGCCATGGGATGCTCAAGCACCGTGGCCATGAGATCCTCCGGCAGCGGGGCCGTGGGATGCTCAAGCACCGTGGCCATGCGATCCTCCGGCAGCGTGGCCATGGGATGCTCAAGCACCGTGGCCATGAGATGCTCCGGCAGCGTGGCCATGGGATGCTCAAGCACCGTGGCCATGAGATGCTCCGGCAGCGTGGCCATGGGATGCTCAAGCACCACAGCTGTGAGATGCTCTGGCAGCGTGCCCGTGGAATGCTCCAGCAGCGTGTCCATGGGATGCTCCAGCAGCACGGCCGCAAATGCTCCGGCAGCATGTCCACGGGGTGCTCCAGCAGTGTGGCCGTGGGATGCTCCAGTGGGACCGTGGGGATGCTGACCCAATTCTTCCCTGGTCCATGGCCATGGGGGCCAATTGGCCTCACTTGTCATAGAAACAGGCCTCCAACCCTTCTCACCCCCCCAAAAAAAATCCTCCCCTCTTCCTTGGTACCTACAAGGCATGAGGTAGCTCTTGTTTGATCAGGCTTCACCCAAACACACATCATTACCCACGGTGACAGTGGGTGCTGTACCCACCTACACCGGGGGGTCCTTTGGGTCCCTGCCCTGGGGTCTCACTCGAGGCCGGGGGTTGCTCGTCTCCCCCCATGCTCGGGGAAAGCCCCATGCCCCAGAAGGGGCCACCTTCATCCCCTGCACCCACTGCTTTGGGACAACACCCGCCTCTCCCTGGGGTGCTGGGGCACCCACTGTCCCCATGGGCAGGGCAAACCCTGTGGGTCCATCCCTGGACACCCCACTAAAATCCATGGATTTTAGGTCTGGAAACCTGCTTTTAGTCTTTTCTATTAAAAAAATGACCCCCTGGGATGGGGTCCCACAGCGGAGCTGAGCCAGCAGGACCTGCGGGTGACCCGATGACATCTGCGCGGGGCCACCAACCCCAGCCCAGGGACACCCAGGGCTGCTGGGGACGGCACCACCGCACCCCAGCCTGTCCCCGCGGCAGCTCCCGGCTGGGGACAGGAGGACCCTTACGGGGATGAAGGCTCGCTTCCCGCAGGGACAGAGATTTGGGAGCAAGTCAAGTTGGGCACCGTGTCCCCAAAAAGCTGGTGACAAAACACCGTGGCAGGGAGTTACCGAGCAGAAGCATCACAGGGAGCTCAGCCCAGGGGGGAAGGAGCATCCGGCTGCTCTGGTCCCCGATGTCACCGTATTTGCTGCCCCGGCCTCACCACGTTTCCATTTTGATTTAAAAAATAAGATTTAATTCAATGTCATCGCCCCCTTCCTTCTGCCGTTGAGCTGGAAAAGGCAGCAAAGGGGAGAAAAAACCCAACGGCAGAGGATGGGAGCGGGAGGCGACCGCCTCTCATCTGGAGTCAATTAAAAATAGAGCGAGCGAAACGGCTTTGGATCCTTCGAATGAAACCGCGTGCGAAGCAAGCGTCACCCCGAAGGGCTGGCATTGGGCTGAATTCCAATCGCTTCTTTGTTGATGGAAAATGTGAGTATTTGGGGAGAAAAGGGAACTTTCCCCAAGGGGCTGCGGCCACGACCTGGTGTCTCCCGCTGGGGAATTCCCACCGGGCTGGAAAGTTTTATTTTGGGAGCTCAACCTGAAAAACCACCCCGGAGGGGTTCTTAATATTTCTTTGGGGGTTTATTGATATTTCTCGTAGGGGAAGGGAGGCTGCAGACCCCGCCGGCTGCCCCCGTGCACAGCAATGGGATGCGCTGGCCACCGACACATCCCATCGCGCGGCGGGTGGTACCCACACCCCGCCCGGAGGATGCTGCTTTTCTGCATTTCTGGGTTTTTTAAAATTTTTTCCTGTTCTTTTCCTACCGGGGAGGAAATCACCTGCGCAGGCAGCGAGGGAGGAGGCAGAGCCTCACCCGGGCATCATTAAAGCGAAGCGCTGGGTTATAAGGTGGCACAAAGCTGGGTGATACAGAGCCCGCGGGAGCGAGCTGGCAGCGTTGAAGAGGGGGGACAAAAAAAAGGCAAAATAAAAACCCCACCACTTTTTAATCGATTCAACTGCACAAGGGAAATGCCCCAAAACCAGAACAGCCATCGGATGAAACTTTCCTTCGACTTTTATAATTACAGAATAAAAAAGAAATCCTCAGTTCACGTTACAAATACAGTCTTATATAAAAACAAGCCAACGGAAAAGAAAAAAAAAAAAAAAGAAAAAAAAAGGTCGCAGAGGGCCGGTGCCTGGCTCCTGCCGAGCTCAGGAGGGAGGGAAGCTCTTTCGAATGAGTTTTAAATGACGGCAACCTTTTCCTTCTGCTGCCTGCTGGGGTTGAGAAGGGCTTTGAGCGGGCGGGTGTCTGCCCATGCCATCCCGTCCCATCCCATCCCACCCCATCCCATCCCATCGTGGATCAGCGAGAGCATCCTTGATCCTGGAGAGGAAAATAAACCCCGGAGATGCTGCTGTTCCCGGGGCTGGGCAGTGCTTGGGGATGGAGATGTGTTTTGGGGGACAGGGGGGATCCGTTGGTTGAAAAACCACTGTTTTCCTTGGAAAAAAGAAGGGAAAGGGCAGAAAAATTATTGCCTGTAAAGTTCGCAGCTTGGCTGGAGGCGGCGGAGGGGCTGGCGGGGGGATGCAGCCCCGTCCCCTGCCCAGGGTTTGGGCTCGGGCAGCTTCGGTCGTTGGCACTTCACGGCTGCTTGTTGGGAAGGACAAAAAAAAAAATCACTGCAGGGCGCAAAAAAAATCCCCCAATAACCCCCAGGACTGGAGGAAGAACTCCTGGGAAGCAAAATTGATGTGACCCCCCCTGCTCCCGGATGCAAAGGGTGGGCTTGGGGCCAGATCCAGGGATCCAGGCGAAACCGCATCCCACCTCTGGGGAAAAAAGGAGAACCAGGACGTTGGGGGGAGCTGGGATGCTTCGTGAAACCACTTTTTTCCTTCCAGCTTCATCCAAGGCTTTTAATTCCCAGCTCGTCTTCATTTTGCAAAGCGATCGCTGCCCAACGGACCTTGCACATCCCCCCCCCCCCC
>VYZW01013397.1:97812-117026 GCA_013401315.1 Balaeniceps rex
AACCCTTCCTCACGCGCTGATGTCGCCCCTCTTCTGCCGCTGAACCTGGTGGGTGGGTTTGCTGCCGAGAGCCCCGATGGATGGAGGGGCCGGGGGGGGTCGGAGAGGCACCGAGCTGCCCCCCCGCAGCCCTGGGCGAGGGGCTGGGGGGCACCGGGGCAGCCCCGGGTTGGGCAGAGCGTTGCTGAAGGCACGATGTTGGCCTTGGGGGGGCCCGGCGCAGGCTTACCGGGGGGGTCGTTCTCAGCCAGAGTCTACTCAGGCACTTTAAATTAAAAAAAACCCCAAAACCCAATAATAAAAAAAAAAAAAATCAACCCAAAACATTCATTAGATTCATTAAAACAGCCGGAAAGGGGCTGTGTCCAAAGCAGCGTCAGTATTGCCAAATTTGAGCCAGATCCCCCCAAAATGCAGCAGGGATGGGGGGCCCTGTGGGGGGATTTTGGGGTGCTCTGCCCCCCCCCCCATCCCCGGGTCTGGGGGGGTTGAGGCAAGATGCTGACGGCCGGATCCAGCTCCTCGGGGTGAGGGGAGCATCCCAGGCCGAGCCCCTTCGACGCTGTTTCATCCAACCAGGGGGGCGGGAAAATACCTTTTGGGAGCAAAAACCCCATTTTTGGGGCCAGCCCAACTCCCAAACCCGACGTTTTGTGAAGTTGTCCCAGCCCCGCAGAGGACGAAGCTGCCCCGTGTGCCCCGCTGTCCCCACAGCGGTGTTTATCCCTGCCCCGGTCCCAGTTTGCTCCAAACTGGCTGGTTTTTGCCCCAATCCCGCTTCGGGCCCCCCTCCTGCCGGGCACGCCGGGAAGGGCCCCGCTGCTCCAAGGAAAAACCAGGCTGGGAGAAACAGAAGAAAACGGCGTCCGGCGAGCGATGCCACCTCCCCGCGTGTCCCCGTGTCCCCATCCTGGGGAGGGCATGGGAGCCCGGGGGGGGCGGCACAGCTTGGGGGGGTCCCCCCGTATCCAGCCCCGCCCCGATCCTGCTGTGGGTGGGTGGTTTGGGCTCGGAGGCATCCAGGGTGGGATGGACGTGCAGCTCCTGGCTCCATTTTCGGGGGTCTTGCGGGAGGCGGGGAGGCAGGAGGGGACCGGGCGGCTCGGCGTTGTCCCCCACCCCTCGCCGGGGGTCTCTCGTCGGGTGTGGGACAGTTCGCTCACCGGGGGTCCTGTCACCTCTGGCTCCCACGCTGGGCCGGGGCCGGATCCAGGGCAGGAGGAGGTTACCCGGATCTGGGGGGAGAAGGGGAGAGGAGGCGTTAGGGGTGAGACCGGGGTCCGGGCAGTCGTCCCCGCCACGCGTCCCCACGTCCCTGCGTCGCGAGGGGACGAGGAGTCACGGCTACGGGCAGCCACCGACCGCCCATCCCAGGGGACAGGGACCTGCCGGGGTGACCGGGGTGGCCCTCGCACGGGCATCACCCTCATTTCACCCCCAAAATGTCAGAGAGCAACGGGGGCCAGGCTGGGAAGCCCCAACACGTTGATGTCCCCCCATCGAGGCTGCCCCGCTCACCCGTCCCCGGCTGCTTGCGGGCACCAAGGGGACATGGAGGGGACACGGAGGGGCCCAGGACCCCTGACCGCGGGGGCACACGCTGCCTGTCCCCCCAGCTGCCAGCCCTCTCTCCCGGCAGGACGCCTTCGGCAGAGCCGCTGAGCACCGGGGTCTGGGGGACGCTGCACGCGCCTGCCACCGGCTGCTCTGTGCGCATGTGCAGGCGTGTGCATGTGTGTGCAGGCGTGTGCATGTGTGTGCAGGCGTGTGCATGTGTGTGCAGGCCTGTGCATGTGTGTGCAGCTGTGTGCATGTGTGTGCAGGCGTGTGCATGTGTGTGCAGGTGTGTGCATGCATGTGCATGTGTGTGCAGGCGTGTGCATGTGTGTGCAGGCGTGTGCATGTGTGTGCAGGCGTGTGCATGTGTGTGCATGTGTGTGCAGGCGTGTGCATGTGTGTGCAGGCGTGTGCAGGCCTGTGCATGTGTGTGCAGCTGTGTGCATGTGTGTGCAGGCGTGTGCATGTGTGTGCAGGTGTGTGCATGCATGTGCACGTGTGTGCAGGCGTGTGCATGTGTGTGCAGGTGTGTGCAGGCATGTGCATGCGTGTGCATGTGTGTGCAGCCGTGTGAATGCTTGTGCATGTGTGTGCAGGCCTGTGCAGGCGTGTGCACCTGCGTGCAGGTGTGTTCAGGCGTGTCCACGTGTGTGCAGGCGTGTCCACGTGTGTCTGCACACGAGTGTGTGCGCAGGCAGGTCTGTGTGTGCGCACACGTGTGCAGGCACGGGCATTGCTGTGCGCCCTCACGTGTTACACGGGCACTTTTACAATGCGTGGGGAGAGCCGGCGCCGTGGGGGGCCAGATCCTGGCAGGCACCCACAGCCCTGGCTGCACCAGGCGGTCGCACAGGCACACAGCACACAACCGCAGCACACAGGCACACACCGCACAACCGCAGCACACAGACACACACCACACACAACCACAGCACACACAGACACACCGCACACAACCGCAGCACACACAGGCACACAGCACACAACCACAGCACACAGACACACCACGCACAACCGCAGCACACAGGCACACCGCACACAACCGCAGCCCACAGGCACCGCACACAACCGCAGCACACAGACACACACCATGCACAACCGCAGCACACAGGCACACACCACACAACCGCAGCACACAGACACCGCACACAACCACAGCACACAGACACACCCCGCACAACCGCAGCACACAGACACACACCGCACACAACCGCAGCACACAGACACACACCGCACACAACCGCAGCACACAGGCACGCACAGTACACAACCGCAGCACACAGGCACACCACGCACAACCGCAGCACACAGGCACTGCACACAACCACAGCGCACACAGGCACACCATGCACAACTGCAGCACACAGTCACACACCACACAACCGCAGCACACAGGCACCGCACACAACCGCAGCACACACAGACACAGCACAGAACCGCAGCACACAGGCACACCGCACATGACCGCAGCACGTACAGACACACCACGCACAACCGCAGCACACAGGCACACCGCGCACAACCGCAGCACGGGGTAAGCCCGCAGCCCCTCACACCAGGACGAGCCACAACCCCCATCTCCCCAGGACAGCGCGGGGACCCCCTGCAGACCCCCCTCCCGCACACCCCTGTCACAACTGCCCAGGCCTCAGCTGCCAGCTCCTGACCCGCGTTCCCCCTTCCCCATGCGCTACAGGAGGTGAGAGCCCCCGTCCTGGGGGGGACCCGACACGGGTGGGGACCCGCTGCCACCCTGGCCGGGCAGGAGGGACCCAAGGGGACGAGGAGCGGGTGCTGGCATGGCACATCCTCCTCCTTCCGCTGGGTGGAAGCCCTCCCCCGCGCCCCGTTAATCCAATTACAGCTAATTGCTAACTGCAGAATAAGCTTTAATTTTTCAGGCTAGGATGGCAGCCCCGCGTCCCTCCCGACCGTCCCCTGGGGACACGAGTGGCCGGAGCCGCTCCACCGAGCCGGGACAGCCCCTTGTACGTCCTCTCACGGGTGACGGGTGGCAGCAAGAGCCCCCCGTGTCCCCCCCGAAACGGGGTCGCTGCTGTCCCAGCACCCCTCGGGTCCCCCCGGGTGTCACCGTGCCACCACAGTGGGACCGATGTCTCCCACCTCGGGGACAGGGTCTGTCCCCCCGGCGTGGGCTATTTTGGAGGCCGTGAGCCCGACCTGCCACCGCTGTCAGGGTGATGGAGGCACCTTGATATAAATTATAGCTGCCTTAATTAGGCGGTGGGTTATTAATGAGCTGCCAGGGTAGGACGGAGCGGGCAGGGGGGAGCTGGCAGCGTGGCAGCAGGGTCCCAGTTGTGACCCCTCCCGGGCTCTGCCTGCAGAAAAGCCACAAGGATGCGGCTGGCCCATGAGCTTGATTAATTAGGAAGCAATCTAATTACAAGGAGCGCTACCCGAGCCAGCCCTGCAGGCAGGGCAAGAGCCGGCAGCCCCCAACACACGCTGCCTGCGAAGGGCTCCGGGGCTTGCCCACGGGGTTGTTGCCGAGGATCCGTGCCGAGGAGCCGGGCAGCACTGTCCCCAGCATCACCTCGGGATGGGATGCTCCGGTACCCGGGTGGGGACACAACCCACCCCCAAAATGTGCAACCCCAAGCCCCCCCATCACCCCAAAACAGGTCCTGGGCAGCTGGGGGAGCCCCGAGCAGGGCTGGGTTTTGCAGCGGATACAGGGCTGGGGTTAAACATCTCCCAGAAAGGGAGGAGAGGGAGCACCCCAGCACCTCTGCACCCCGCTGAGGTCTCCCCATCCCGGTATCTCAGCGCCAGGTTTCTCTGCCATCAGCTTTTGGGTCCCCTGCGTATCTAAAATTGATATTCCCCCACCTAAAATTGATACTCCCCCACCTAAAATTGATATTCCCCCCGATATCCCCAAATGCTGCAGCTCTCAGCACTCATCCTGCAGCCGTTGGGGGACGCTGGACCCACAGCAGCCCCCTGGCAGCCCCCCGTGCCCCCCGCGCTGCTGGAGGCTGCAGGCAGGAGAGGTTCAGGCAGGGCTTCCCCTGGTCCCTGCTTTCCCCGCTGCCCGTCTTTGCCGCGGTGGCTTTGCACCGCCCCACCGAGGCAGGTCTGAAGGGGTTCCCTGGGGGACACCATCCATGGGACACGTCCCATCCGTGGGACGATGCTCTCCTGGGTCCCCCCCGAGGGTGGGCACGTGGCTGGGGGAGGGCAGGACACCCACGTCAATCCCCAGGACGTGGGTGCTGGCGATCCCACCCCGGGGTGACGCCGTGGTGAAACACCAGTGCCACCATCCATGTCCCCATCCCGGGACGCTCCCATCCCACCATGCTCCGCTCACACCTGGAGGCTGGGGGGCTCCCAAGGAAGGACCAGCTTGATGCAGGGGGGGCACAGCACCCATGGGTGCTCACCCGCACCCATGCACTGGGGCGGGTACACAAGAGACTGTGCCCAAATGCCCAGGGAGGGCCAAGCAATCACAAACGCATTTGTTCCACCGCAGCCCCCTCTTTGCATCTCTAATTGCGTGGCGTGCTCTTGAATTTGCATAGAAGGCTCAAAATATAATTAATTTTTGGCACCTGGCAAAGCCCGCACGAGGCTAATCCCTGTAGATTGTGCGGCCTTATCTCGTTGGAGCGTTTATCTGGTTAAGCTTAATGGGTAAGGGAGAGGGGGGAAAAAAAAAGTCAGCTGCACTTATCTGAAGAGCTGGGAGCTGCTGCTCCCCCGGGGCAGCCCTGGCGTGTCGAGGCTCGGCAGCTGAAAAGCAGCAAAAAGCAAAACAAGGGCACGATCCCCCCTAAAACTGCCCAGCCCCGGCCCCGCCGGAGCCTCTGGGCTTTATATTGAGGCCGAGCGGACTCACAGACCCAAATCTTTTGGCTTCCAGCGGTGCGATGAGGCACCATGGAGGGGCTCCTGCATCCCTGAGCATCCTTGAGCATCCCTGAGCATGCCCAAGGCTTTCCCCGGCCCAGGTTGGACTCACGTGTAGAGCGGCTGTAGCTGTAGGTGCGACGTCTTCTGTGGCGCCTGGTAGCCGTAGGAGTCAAACCCACCGATGAAGTCGACTGGGGAGAGGGGGGAGAGCAGCGAGGTGAGCTGGGGAGGGCAGCGGGGCCGTTTCCCTGCCTCCCCCCCTGCCCTGACGGCAGGCATGGGTCATGCAGCGTGCCAGGCTGCAGCAGCATCTTGGGGAACTGCAGCATCCCGGGTCACACAGCATCCCAGAGGAGTGCAGCATCCTGGGTCACCGCAGCAACCCAGGGAACTGCAGCATCCCGGGTCACCACAGCAACCCAGGGAACTGCAGCATCCCAGGTCACCGCAGCATCCCAGAGGAGCACAGCATCCCGGGTCACCGCAGCATCCCAGGCAACTGCAGCATCCCGAGTCGCAGCAGCATCCCAGGCAACTGCAGCATCCCGGTACACAGCAGCATCCCGGGTCACCACAGCATCCCAGAGGAGTGCAGCATCCTGGGTCACCGCGGCCACCCGGTCACTGCAGCATCCTGGGGACATGTGGCATCCCAGGTCCCGGCAGCATCCCGGGTCACCGCAGCAACCCAGGGAACTGCAGCATCCTGGGGACATGCAGCATCCCAGGTCCCGGCAGCATCCCGGTCCTGGATTCCCACAGCATCCCAGGGAAGTGCAGCATCCTAGGTTGCTGCAACATCCCAGGACGCCAAAACATCCTGGGTCATCGCAGCATCCCAAGTGGCCACAGCATCCTGGGGAAGTGCAGCGTCCCAAGTTGCTGCAACATCCCGGGTTGCAGCAGCGTCCCAAGTTGCTGCAACATCCCGGGTTGCAGCAGCATCCCAGGTCACCGCAGCAACCCAGGGAACGCCAGCATCCCGAGTCGCAGCAGCATCCCAGGGAACTGCAGCATCCCGGTACGCCGCAGCATCCCGGTCACCGCAGCATCCCAGAGGAGTGCAGCATCCTGGGTCACCGCAGCATCCTGGGGACATGCAGCATCCCAGGTCCCAGCAGCATCCCAGGGAAGTGCAGCATCCTCGGTTGATGCAACATCCCGGGACGCCAAAACATCCTGGGTCATTGCAGCATCCCAAGTCACCGCGGTATCCTGGGGAAGTGCAGCATCCCAGGTTGCGGCAGCATCCCGGGTCGCAGCAGCATCCCAGGTCACTGCAGCAACCCAGGGAACTCCAGCATCCCAGGTCGCAGCAGCATCCCAGGAAAATGCTGGTGAGAAACAGAGGGAAGGAGCTGGACTGGCTTGCAGAGATCCACCCATCTCTCTCCTCACCACAACAGCCCTCGTGACACAGGCTGGCCAAAGTGGGTAAAATTACCCTGTCATTGTCTCCGGAGTGGGCATTTACGGAGAATTAGGGGGGAATTACACCTCGTTTGAAGCGTGTCATTTAGGGGAATTGCAGACACCAATATTTCAGTTTGCACGGCTGCAATTTCCAGCCGGGCGGTTCATCCCCCTCCGGCCGGCAGAGCCCAATCGCCCGCCCGACGAGCCCCCGGGCACTTGCTGGAGGGATTGTAGCGGCAGACCCCAGCCCTTCGCCCTGGCTCGATGCGGTGGGAGCGATGGGTGGCTGGGGGCACCCCAATTTCTCCCACGATGCCCCCAGACCTGAACCCTCCCACGGGCACAGCCAGCGGCTGCTCAGCCAGCCCAGGAACGGGCACCACGCGCAGCCAGGCTGGGGTATCCGAGCCGCTACAGGAGCCGTAGCACGACCCATCTCCCCAAAACAAATATATTCATCCCCGAGGAGCCGTGATCCGCGTGGATTCACACACGGGTGTCCAGGAAACAGCAGTGAGCCCAAGGGGGGAGCCCAGTTCTCCCAGCGTATTTATCTTCCCGACTTAATATTCAGCCAGCTCTCAATTTTGACACCATCCATCCGTTTCCAAATCTAATAAGATATTCCATTAAAAAAGATGCATTTGAATCTGGGGCTCCAGCAACATTAATATTAAAAGTGTATTGAATGCGGGAGTTTGTTTGAATGCAAACACGCTTCAAAGCCGACGGCGGTAGATAAACCCTTTTGCCAGCTCCCCGGGTACAGAAACAAGTTATTACTGCAGGCAGTGTCCAATTTCACACGGAGATTTTCCTTTTCCGCTACACTGGTTCCCGGCAGCGGGGGGAAAACATAAGGATGCTGAACCCCGGCATCTCCTGGGCCGGGCTGGGACCATTTGCGGGTCCACGGCACCGGCAGCGATGCTGATCCTGATGCTGCGGGGAAGGAGCCCGATGCTGAGCGCATCTGGGTGGCTTTTGCCGTGCCGGCGGTTGTGGCACATCCCTGCCTGCGGTCGGCTGCCGGGAGCTGCCAGCTGGTGCGAATTAATTAACGGCAGATGAGCATTTATCGCGGTTGGATGGCTACAGCCTTAACTGCCTGGTTAATTGGGGCTGGGGTGCTCGGTGCTTCCGGAGGGGCGTTTGCAGGGATCGTTGTCAGATCACAATATAGATTGTATAAAAATTAGCTCGTAACTTTGCTTAAATTGCTGGGTTTCTCCCTGCTTTGGGGTGAAAAACCTCGAGGTGGGGAGGAGGGGTCTGCCACCCCGCTGTCCGTGGGGATGCTGGCCAGGGGGACGTAATATTTCCCATTTCATCGTCCCCAAGCCCCAGGCGGCTGTCGAAAGGGCGAGGCAGGCGATGGTGGCTCCGGGAGACGTGAGCAGGGAGCACGGCTCCCCTGCAGCCCCCACGGGGCCGGATCCGCACCAGGAGGAGCATTCACCGTGAATTTATCGGGGCTTGGAGGTGGCTTTTTACCGCAAGGGTGATTCTCCCCGCCGCCACGCCGGACCAGGGACCTGGGGCAGATGCTCTGTCCTGGAGGAGATGCTGTGAATTCGGGTCAGCGGGGAGCAGCGAGAGCGATGCCGGCCCCAAATCCACCCCTGAGCGGCCGCGCATGGGGGTGAGCATCCCGACATCAACGGGAGCTGGTCTCGGTGCCACGATGCTGGTGTGGGGACCGGGGACCATCTCAGCCTCTTCGTGGGCTGGCGTGGGGACGAAGCCCGACCCCACGTGTTGGATAAAACCGGTCCCGTTCCTGCACCCGAAGGTTGTGAGCGCTGCGGTCCCGTGGGAGACGCGGCAGCTCAGGGCTCGGTGTCCCCGTCCCCCTCCTCTCCCAGCCCTGTCCAGGGTGCAGCACCCTCCCCGAGGCAGGCGGGGCACAGGGTGCCACATTGCACCCCAGCGCATCTGCCTCATCGGGGATGGAAAAATGGGGCAAAAAACCCAACTAAAGGGATCCCTTCACCCGCCTGCCACCCAGCCATTGCACCCCCATCCCCAGCCGGGAGCTGCCGCCCCGGTAAGCCGCCGGCCGGCGTTAGCCGAGGTCATTCTGCAACGCTGCGGCTCTCGCCCGGTGACTGATAGCAAAAGCACTTACAGCTGTCTTCTTCCTCCAGGAACACTTTGCTGACGTAGCAGGCGTAGACGAAGCCAAAGAGCTGCGAAACAAGAGCAGACGGGGAGAAGTCAGTTATCGGGGTGATGGGCACCGCGACCGGCATGGTGTCGGTCGGATGATGGAGCTGGGTGCTGCGAGGTGGATGCCTGGGAGCATCCCGGGGGGACCCCGGGCAGGATCAGGGCTGCTGCGGTGCCAGAGCCCATCTCCGGTGGGTCCAGTGCTGGTTTGGGATGCAGCGAGGTCGGATGGTTTCAGCTGCGCCCGGGGGACAAGAGTGGTGGCTTTTGCGGGGACGGGCTGGTGCTGCACCGGGATGGCAGCGCAGAGGGTGCTGAGCCCCCCGTAGTGCTGGGTGCCCCTTCGGCGGGTGCATGGCAGCTGCTCTGGACCCCAATTCTCTTTAAAGCTTTATTTTCTTGCAGGCCCCCAAGGCTCCCCAGGAGCTTTGCATCCAGCTATGTCCCCTTCCACCGCCCCATGGGGTGAGGCCGCCACCGGCAAGGGGGGACCCCCCCTCTCCCAGCAAGCGCCGCGTCCCACCAGCTCACACTCCAGCAACGTCTGGGTGCGTTACACCAAGAACCCTCTGACTCCTGCGGCATCCAGCCCCACAGCCTGTCAGGTTTTGGGGTGGGCAGCACCCGTTGATGTCGGGATGCTCACCCCGCTCAGGGGTGGATTTGGGGCCGGCATTGATCTCGCTGCTCCCTGCTGACCCGAGTTCAGGTGCTGGCATGGGCTCCGTCTGCTCCTCTCTTCCCACCCCGGAGCCAACGCCACCCTCGATGTTATCAAATGGATGGGTGACGGTGGGACATCTCCAGCTGGACCACGGCGGCTCTGTCCACCCAGGCCCCTGCCATCACCCCCCCCCTCGCGTCGTAATTCAGGATGAGGGATGAGGAGGAAAAGTGCAGGCAGCTGCCCTTACCGCCAGGAATATCTGTGTGGCGCTGCTCACTACCTCGATGTACTGGTAGTCGAGCAGGCAGCCGCTGACGGTGATGACGTGATGGTCCTCGGGCGCCAGGTTGGAGTTCATCACCGGCGTCACCAGGCAGCCCGGCCCGTTCTCCATCCACCACGAGCGATGCAGTGAGGTATTGAAGGTCATGATGAAGTCTCGGTCCTGTGGGAGGGGAGCAGAGGAGGAGGCACAGACCATGGAGCCGAGGTTCTTTGCAGAGGGGTTGGACAGAAAATGGGCTTTTCCAACCCAAGGATGCTCCACGAGACCCAGACCACGTTAATGCAGTGCGGCCAATGGACCCCGGCATCTCCCTCACCCACAGCCAGCGTCCCCGGGGTTTGTGGCTTCCTCCCATGCCAGCATCATGGACCATTTGGTCAAGCAGCATCCAGGTGTGCCACGATGACCAGGTGACATCACGGATGTCACGGAGCGGTCACCAGTGCAGCAGCTTGACCTTGAGGCAGGGAAGCAGCCACTTGCGATGCTGCCGGCCGCATCTAGCCATCTGAAAGATGGGACTATGGGATCTCCCCGCCAGCGTGGTCCAGGGATGCAGAGCAGAGAGGGTTTTGGGATGTCATCCCCATCAGGAATATCAGGAATATCAGGAATAGCGTGGCCAGCAGGACCAGGGCAGTGATGGTGCCCCTGGACTGGGCACTGGTGAGGCCGCACCTCGAGTGCTGGGTTCAGTTTTGGGCCCCTCACCACAAGAAGGACATGGAGGTGCTGGAGCGTGTCCAGAGAAGGGCAACGAAGCTGGGGAAGGGTCTGGAGCACAAGTGCTGTGAGGAGCGGCTGAGGGACCTGGGGTTGTTCAGCCTGGAGAAGAGGAGGCCGAGGGGAGACCTCATCGCCCTCTACAACTGCCTGAGAGGAGGGTGCAGCGAGGTGGGGGTTGGTCTCTTCTCCCAAGTAACAAGTGATAGGACGAGAGGCAATGGCCTCAAGTTGTGCCAGGGGAGGTTTAGATTGGATATTGGGAAAAACTTCTTCACGGAGAGGGTTGTCAAGCACTGGAACAGGCTGCCCAGGGCAGTGGTGGAGTCCCCATCCCTGGAGGTGTTCAAAAAACCTGTAGACGTGGCACTTCGGGACATGGTTTAGTAGACATGATGGGGTTGGGCTGACGGTTGGACTAGGTGATCCTAGAGGTCTTTTCCAACCTTAATGATTCTATGATTCTATCCCTGCGGAGCCTTGCAGGGGCCCAGCTCACGCATGTCCCCTCCTCGTAAGCCCATTACCAGGCTTTGGGGCTCTCCCTGTTTCATCTCCAGCAGCTTTTAGGTGGCGGGGCCGCAGGACACGGCTGTGGGCTGTCACCGGGGTTGCGTAAGACGCAGGGCTTATCCCCCAGCCCCTGCCTGCACCCTCCCCATAGCTCGTGCGAGGCTGAGCTCCCGGGCTCGATCCCCGGAGGCACCACGGCACGCTCGATGCCAATGCCCCTGCCCGTGGATCTGGCAGGGAGGTGGGGGCTGCGCAGGTTGGGATGCAGCCCCGGCGCAGGGCTCCTGCAGGCAGCAGCGGCACGGCTGGGTGAGCACCCACTGCATGGAGGGGTCCTCCTGGCATGGCTGGGTGAGCACCCATCCCACGGAGGGACCTCCCGGCCCCTCTCCACACCACCAGCCCTTGGGTCTGCAGGGGGCTGGGACACCTGCTGAGCACCCCTTGTAGGAAATCACCGATCTGGGATTAAAACATTTTTGTGGGTGGAGGCGGAAAAAATAGAAAGAAAGTGGGTGCCGGTTTCTAAAACCAAAGGCTGTGGGTTTGGGTGCTGGGTGAGTTCTGGGGGGGTTCTGGCATTGCAGCATCGCTGAGAAATTGGGGATTTCCACTGCAAACACCTGGTGGGAGCGAATTCTCCCCTGTTGCATCCATGCCGGCTGCAGGTATCCGGCATTTCCGCTTTGTAGAAGAGCCTCAACCAAGCTGCAGCACCACGGGAAGGAGGTTTTGCCCTTGCAAACCCCACAAGAAGCCCTTTTCCCCGCTGCGGGCAGCCGCAGAACGAGCCGGAGCCTCCTTCCCCGAGCCGTCGGTGATGCCCCGAGCACAGCGCAGGGAACGGCACCCTCGGAGCCGGGAGCAGGATGCCGGAGCAGGGCACATCCTCAGCACAGGTACCCCGACCGTGGGCTGAGGGAACTCAAACCATCGCGTGATGCATCACCACTCCAGTAAGCTTTGCTCTTTTTTGTGTATATAATTTATATAGCTATGATTTAATAGCCCAGGGTGGGGCGGAGACACGGAGAGGCGCGGCCCCACCCGCATCCTCACCCCCAGGATGACTTTTCAAAGCCATTAGCGATGTCCAGCCGCTCTCGTGCCACCGCTGGGTGCTCTGGGGCCGAGCGGCGCTTGCAGAGCCCCAGGAGACCCCGGAAAATTGGGGATCTGCAGCGGGGGGGGTCTCCTCCTCCCCACCCCACTGCCTTGCCCATCCCTGCCTGCACCGCGAGCCGAGCTGCTGGACACCCTGCCTCAAACCTTCCCGTCCAAACCTTCCCGTCACTGCTCGTCCCCAGTCCCCGTGTCCCTTCTCCGCTTTGTCTCCTCGCCGGCACGTTAGGGAAAGGCAACGCCCAATTTCTGCACCCCCTAAACCCCGGCAGCGCCCAGGGCCCACCGGTGATTAACGAGTGCCCTGCAATTCCCAACTCATCAGCCTCTTTTTTTTGCTCTCCTGCTTCAAAGCCACCCCCCCGCTGCCACCTTGGCCTGAACCGTCCGTCTGTCCGACCCACACATGCCTGGGTGCTCGGTGCTGCAGCTGGGAGCCCCTGGGGAGGCACCCCCAGCACCCAGGTGGGGGCTTTGCTGCCAGGGTGGGGGCACCCGCAGACTCTGGGTCCCTTTTTGGGGAGCAGAGCTGCGGGGCAGGGGAAGGAGGAGGAGGAGGGCAAGGGCAGGAGAGCAGGATGGATGGAAGGATGGAGGGCAGGCGGATAGGGGGAGGAAGAGGAGGCAGCCGGCGGGCGTTACCTGCGACAAGCGTCCGACCTCCAGGTAGAAGCAGATGATGAAGGCGTTCCAGCCGACCCACAGCACCAGCCACACCGCGTACTGCCAAGGAGAGAGCCGGTCAGGGCACGCCGTGCCGAACGGACACCGAGGGACCGGGGGGGTCCATCCCCCTCCGCCCCGCTCGCTGGATCCCGCCAGATCCGCAGGGATTTGGGTTTGGATACGGGAGGGGACCTGGGGCTGAGCCATCCCCCCGGGGGTGACGATGCTGCAGGCGGGCGTGGGGAGCGGCATCCGCGGCGGTACCTACCATCATGAGGTATTTGGATCTGTACTGGATGGTCCCAAAAATACCCAAAATAACGGCCATGATGTGTAAAAAATTCGCCAGGATGGGTGCCCACTGGTAGCCCAGGAAATCAAAGATCTGCCTCTCCAGCGCCGCTACCTGCAACAGAGCAGAGGAGGGGTCGCAGGTATTAAAGCAGGGCATCGGTCACCACAGCAGCTCCCGGGATGCTCAAGGCAAAGAGCAGCCGGTAATTAACGGGAAATCCCACGGATAATTAGTTGCAATGGGCTGAAATGTCTGCGTGACGCATGGGCCGGCGATGGGCGAGCGCACGGTGGCGAGCGCCGGGTTATTCGGAATAACCGGAGCTGAGAAGGGCGAGCCGGGAGATGTCAGCTTGTTGCCCCGCCAGCACCCTCTGTGCCTCAGTTTCCCCATCACTCAGCTCTCAGGCACTGCTGAAAACCACCCTCCAGGCTGGGTTTATCCCTGAGCTCAGCTTATCCAGGGAAAACCTCCTGCGCGGGGTCCCCCGGGATTTTGCAAGCGATTTTTCTGCCCGTCCCGGCCAGCTCGTCGCGTGCCTTCCCCTATTTAACGCCATCGCGTTTTGATCGCCGTTATCTCTTGTAATCCATAAACACGGACGCGATGCAGCTTAATAAATCGCACGGCACGCAAAATCAGCGATGGCAGCCGGCGTGATCTGCCCGTTATCCCAGCGCTTATTTATGGCTCTATTTGCTACCGGCTCAGGGTCTATTACTCTTAATTACAGGATTAGCTTAAAGAAAGGTGGTAGCAAAGGTGAGGTGGGAGCGCTGGAGCATTTGCCGATTTTTTTAAGTTAAAAAATGGAGATTTGATGAGGCTACGGCTTTATAGGGAACTTTTAGGGAACTTCAGGGTGCGTTGGACACCGCAGTCCCCGAGGGCGTGGGGACAGGGCTGCAGCGACGTGTCTCCAGCAGCCTTGCAAACCAAAAACCCTCTTTACATTTATCTTTTTGACAGCCCAGCCCTGTCTCATCGCTCTTTGAGATGACCCAGATTCACCCGATAAAGCCCGCGAGCTCCGGGGCCCCGAGTCCTCCCCGCGGCGCCATGCCTCAGTTTCCCCTCCTGGTGCAATGCCGCTCATCCTGGCAGAGCAGTGGGAGTTTATCCTGAAAAGCGCAGGAGGAAACAGGCTGCACGGGATGTTTTCCCCTCTCCGTTCACCGGCAGCTCCCCGCAGTGATCTGGATTTAGGGGAGCACCAGGATGAAGCTCCCACGGGGGTGACGGCCGCGGGGCTGCCCCCGGGCCCCGCAGCATCCCTGCCCATCCAGCCCGACTTAATGCACCCTAATTACAGGGTAGAAATAAATGAAGTGGCAAAAGCCCTTCCCTAAGTGTTTCGCGAGGATGAGGCACGGCTCATGCATCCGGGCGTGCAACCGCCAGCCGTGCCTCAGTTTCCCCACCCATAAAGCACCAGGCACTCGTTGAATTGCCTTAGCGAGGGCTCTAATTAACGCCTGGCTTAGCTCAACTCCATCCTGCCAGCGGGAGAAAAGCCAAAGGCATGGCCAAGGACCGTGGTATCCCATCCCCTACCTTACCCCCGGGATCGGAGCTGCTGGATCCGTGCCGGCAGGACCCTGGTTTCAATTAAAGGCGACGCAAAGCCCCGGAGCAGCCGAGCGCCGGCAGCCCCTGGATCTGCAGGGCTGGGACCAAGGCTGTTTGCATTGAGGCTTAATTCACTTCCACGCTATTTAAACTCTCCGAGGAAACAGCCTTTGGAAATACTTACAACCAGGCTGTAAATCTTTTAAATTGAGGAATGTAAATAATAAATGATACAAGGAGAGCGGTGCTCGGGGTTTTATAGCCATCCATCGATCTGGTGGCTGTTGACAGAGCTGCTTAGCAGGAGCTAGATGCGACGGCTGCGAGTTTTGGGTACCGGTGAGTCTCCGAGTCGAGGGACGGGGCTGGGAAGAGCCTCCGAGAGCATCCCACGGCGCTGGAGCGATGGGCTTACACCCGCGCGGCTCCTTAATTCCAGCCTGTCAAGCCAGGACAGGCTGAAGGAGAAGGCGCTGGGAAAAGCCTGGTCGAACTGGATCCTTCTTCATCCCAAGGAGAGGCAAAATCAGTGGCAAACACCACAGCCTCCCCGCGGACGAGCGAGGGCTGCTAATTGCATCAAAAAGCTTTGCTGGAGCCGCCCTGGCAGGTAAATCGCTGCTTTGTGTGCGCCGTTATTTCAGCTTGTTCGCTCCATGCGAAAAGCAAATCTTGGGGTTTTTTCAGCCTCGTCGGCTCGGGCTTAAGGTTAAGGAAAATACAGAGACACAGCACAAAGGCGACGAGTCTGTGGCTGCAGCTCCCCCGGCGCTCGCCGCCTGCCAAGCGCCAAGGGCATCCCGAGGGCAGCTCAGCGGCCTTACGCCCAGTTTCACGAGTGGGGAAACTGAGGCACGGCCACGCTGCGGGGGGAGTGGGTGCCGCAGGTTTGGCAATCCTGGCATGGGGCACGGCGGGGCTGAGCGGACGCCGCCTTCAGCTCAGAGCGATGCTCCTGGCTTGCTCCAAGCGCTTCTCGCCGCTCGCTCGCCGCGGACCCCAGGCTGGTCCAGCACCTGGAGCATCCTCGCCCGATCCTTTGGGGGCGAGACGTCCCCCGGCAGCAAATTTCAAGACACCCAGGCTTTTCATGCAGCCACCGCCAGCCGTTCGTCAGCGGTGGCCCTAAATGAAGCAAGAGCAGCGAGCCGGGCTCGGCGTCGCCTGCGAGCGCGGCAAGGGGCTCTGCACGCTCTCGGCGCGCTCCGCAAGAAACCTCGGAGCAACTTGGGGACCGGCAGCATCCAACCCCCCCCCAAACCCAGGTGACTCGTGGAGCTCAGAGCATCCTCCCCAGACTGTCCTCCTCCTCCCGTAAGGGGCATTTCCCATGCTAATAGCAGCCCCATTAACGACCCACGCTCATTAACACCCTGGTCCCAAAGCTGTGATGCTCCCGGGGCTGCGGGGCCGGGAACCACACACCATCCCGCTGCTAATTAAGATAAACCTGCAGCCAATCAATGCGATGAGTTTTAGGGCTCCCTCTTAATTAAACACTCTCTAGTTTATCGATCAGCCCGAAAGTTCCCTTTGCAGCAAACCACACCAATTAGTCAGGGGCAGGCGCGCGCCGGAGTCCTGCTAATTGAAACGTGTTGCCTGCAATGATTTTATTTTAATCAAGAAATCGAAGCGGGCGAGACGCGGGGACCGGGCTCCGTCAGCGCGTGGCGGTCCCCGGGGAGGACCGTGGCAGGAGGGGACGCGTGCGCAGCCCCTTGGGGACAGGGAGCCACCGGGGCTCAGCCCAGGGGCTCTGTGCAGGCAGAAGCGGTGAGGCAGAGCTGGGGGAAAATGGGGTTTTTTAGGGGTGCTGGCAGCAAATTGAAGTGGGACGGAGGAAGGAGCTCTCCTGTCCCCGAATCACCCCGCGGTTATGGCACCTTCACCTTCCTCGGACCCATCCCGGTACTCGGTGGGGTTTTCCCAGTCCTTTTTAATCCCCACGACAAGGACGGGAGGGATGAAAACCACCCCGGCTGCGCCAGGAGGATCACGCAGGCACCAGGGAGCACCTTCCCCCGTGTCCCATCCCCACCAGATTTGGTATTTTGAGGTTGGAAATCCCTCCTGCACCCAAACTGGGCAGCGTTGGGCCCTGGGAAGAGCATCCCCAACCCACCGCCCTGCAGAATTAAAGCAGAAATCTTCTTGCCCGGCAGCTGCCATGTTTTGCTCGCTTGGAATCAGAATCACAGGATGGGGTCGGGTGGAGGGACCTTAAAAGAGCCACCTGGTCCAAGCCCCTCGCCGTGGGTAGGGACATCTTCCACTAGATCAGGCCGCTCAAAACCTCGTCCAACCTGACCTTTGGCTCTTAGACTTCTCCAAAACCCACTTAATCACCACCAAAACCAAAGGGACGTGAGGACACGGCCACCTGGGGACACAAGTGACGCCAGGGCGTACGCGGTCCTGGCCATCGCAGGGACGATTCGTCCACGTCCTCCTCCTGCAGTGCCCAGGGGAGGTGACGCTTGTGTCACCGGGGCCCGGGGCGAGGCCGCTGGCCCGGCTGCGGCCCCTGGTCCCCTCGGGCTCCGTGGGGGAGGCGGCGCTGCCCCCGACCCCGTGCTCCATCCTCTCGCCTCGGCTGCGATGGAGATGACACATTTGCTGACGCAGAGGCATAAATATGTTATTGCATCCCTAAAGCCTCAATAATTAACGGGTGGAGAGAGATGGGAGCTCGCTCTGGTGCTGGGGGGGGGTCATCTCCTGGTGGAGCTGGGGACGGGGATGGTCCCTCCATCCTGCTCACTCACGGCCGGTCCCTCTCATCTCTCCCTGACCCCCCCCAAAGCTGCAGAGCCACATGGCTGGGTGCTGGGCGATGCTCTGGGGACACCCCTGCCGCTCACCGCGCCCTCGCCCAGCCCAAAGCCCCCTGAGCATCGTCCCGGGGTGCACCAACACCCCAGGGCGCAGCAGGCGGGGAGTCACGCCTGGGGACACGGGGCAGAGACTCCCCCGTGCCACCCCCCATGCCCAGGCAGGGATTTTTCCGGGTATGTGATTATTTAATGGCTTTTAAATAAAAGCCCCCCCTCCCCGACACCCCCGAGTGGGAACCCAGGCATCCGGAGCATGGCGGGCAGCGGTGACACGGGGGTCCAGCCCCGTTAATTCGCACAGGGTGACACCGGTCACCCCGTCCCTCTGCCCGTGGGGACGGCCCCGGCCAGGCCACCACGTGCCCTTCCCCAGCCAGGGCTCCCCCCGCTCGCTGCCGCTTCAGCTGGGCCGTTTTGGGGCAGAAAAAGGGGTTTGCGCATTTTTACTACTTGGGCATAACACTTTCAAGGGGGGGAACATCCCCTTTTTCTGGGATGGAAACTCTTCCCATCTATTTTTTCCCCCTTTCCAGGATAAATCAGGGTGGAAATGTCCCCTTCCCCTGCCCGCGTGGATTATTAAAACCCCCGGAAGGGCGACGGGCAGGTTTGCTCCTGCCTGCAAATGTCACAGCCACATCCCCAGGAGCCGGCACCAGAAAAGATGCGGTTTCAAGATGGGGATGATGGTGGAGGGGAGAAATTCCCTAAAAATCTGCTTTTCCCCAACCGCCACCCCTGGGACTGGCCGGGGGGAGCTGCGTGGTGAAGCCGCCCAAAATCTGGGGCGAGAGCCTGTACGCTCGGGGACGCCGGGCGCCAGATGCCCTGGGCCGGGCAGGGGAGCCGGTGCCCTCGGGGTGAGCCGGGAGCGGGATTCCTGGATCCAGGCTGAGCCCCGGAGCTCCAGCGGCACCAGCAGCGCTGGCTGAGGATGAGGAGCAGCCGCCGAGAGAGCCCGCGGGCTGCGTGTGCCGCGTGTGCCGCGTGTGCCGCGTGTGCCGTGTGTGCCGCGCGTGCCGCGCGTGCTGCGTGTGCTGCATGTGCTGTGGAGGGCGACGGAGCCGGTGGCAGGAGGAGGCAGCACGTGGGCATTCACGGCCTGCCTGCACTCACGGCCTGCCTGCACACATGATCTGCCTCCACTCATGGCTTACCTGCACTCACGGCCTGCCTGCACTCACGGTCTGCCTGCACACACAGCCTGCCTGCACTCACAGCCTGCCTGCACAGTCTGCCTGCACTTACAGTCTGCCTGCACAGCCTGCCTGCCCACACAGCCTGCCCGCACATGTGGTCTGCCTGCAGTCTGCCTGCACACACGGTCTGCCTGCACACGTGGTCTGCCTGCACACATGGTCTGCCTGCAGTCTGCCTCCACACACGGCCTGCGTGCACACGCAGTCTGCCTGCACACGTGGTCTGCCTGCCCAGCCTGCCTGCCCACACAGCCTGCCTGCACACGTGGTCTGCCTGCAGTCTGCCTGCACACACGGTCTGCCTGCACACATG